>JAKCPI010009135.1:0-20393 GCA_023213315.1 Euborellia annulipes
TATCTTGGCTGGTTTTGAAAATACTGGACTAGCGCCTTTGAACTGTGACATTTTTAGTGATATCGACTACCTGGCAGTGTAACCGATAGACCCCAGCAAGACCCACCTACTGATGTATTCTAGCTCTGCTGTCACCTACCATGTCTACCTGTTCGGCACCTCCAGTTGAAACATCACCCACTTCTGCTCCGTCAACCAGTGGAACACTTCTCCCATTAAACGATGGTCCATCATCCAGTAACACACCAGCAGCAAAAAACTCATCATTACTGCCACCAACAAGATTTTCTATAGAATCCAGTGCAAATAATATATATATAGAACATGATAATTCTCACATGGGAAATCAATCAGAGTTGATTCCTATGACAAATGCTATCACACACTCTCGTCATTTTTATTTAATAACATACCAATTTGGTATCCCAATTTCGATTCAAGTAGACGAACGCTATTATAATACAGATATGTAAAATAAACGCCCATAGTGTCAAGTGTGTCTACGTAGTGGTCATAGGCGCTCCATATGTGAAGCGCCTAAGTGCTCATTATGCAATTCAGCACATCATTCTCTGCTCCACTTTCCAAAATTGGAACCTCGTAGTCAGGGTAATGCGTTTTCTACGCTCTCTATTGCCTCCTCTAGTATTAGGCCGGGAAATGCATCTCGTACGCCTCCAACTGCCTCCCCTAGCATTAGTCCTCGGACTGCGCAGGCTAGTCATATTCAGAATAGCTCCAAACAGTCAGGCATGACAATCCTTCCCGCTGCTCTCATTAGAATTAAATCGAAGGAAGGTTCGTGCAAACTTGTCCGATGTCTCCTTGACCAGGGTGGAGACTTTAGCTTAAACGTCACACCACTCGACGGAATGTTTCTGGTTTAGGCAACATCCCACTAATAAAATGTCGAAACTCAATATTTGAGTCTTTCTATTCCCGCTTCACCCCCATTCATCTTACTGTCCAGATTCAGAAGACATAAGTCCTCATAAAGATATTACTAATCCCCTCCCTATATTATGGAAAGAATTAGTCGAGAATAATAGTAGGGAATATTTAGGAATACCAACAAATTCTATTAATTTGATTCAATTAATTGTAGAAAAATTAAAAGTTGAAAGAAGCCAAATTTTGTTATGTTTGCTGAAAATAAGGAAAATTATACTTTTAGTGATCTTGGCCACAAATTTTCATTTTCAGTAAGTAAATGTTCTAAAATTTTTAAAATAATTTTACCTAAAATAGCATTAATTATGAAGCATTTTATAGTATGGCCTGAAAAAAATATTATTATTAAAAATTTGCCTCCGCCATTTAGGCTAAATTTTTTTTAAAGTTCAATCTATTATAGATTGTTTCGAAATAGAAATTGAACAGCCTTCTGACCCAATAAAACAATCTCTTACGTGGAGCAATTATAAAAAGTGCAACACAATAAAATATTTAATATCCGCAACACCAGATGGTTTAATTAATTTTATTTCACAGGGATATGGGGGCAGAATTTCCGATATGGAAATAGTCAAAATATCAGGTTTCCTTGATTTAGTTCCAAATGGGTCGTGGGTTCTAGCTGACAGAGGCTTTAAAGATATAGAGACCTTGCTGAGATTACAAGGTGCCCAATTAGTAAGGCCCCCAAGCGTTAAAGCTGGGGAAAAATTGAATATATATACTGTATATTAGAAAAAAGGTCCGCCTACCCCGCAACGCGGGATTAATAATGGCGAGGACAGAAGAAGATATTTGAAAAATGTATTATTTAAAATAATAAATATATATAACAATAAATAGTTTTTTCTTTATATATTTTATTGGGCCGACGTTTCGGTTCCGATAGGCCATCTTTAGAGCCCAATAAGTGTCAAGGAAATATATATAATTTGCATTAGGCAGCTATGTGTAATGATGCTCATCATTCAAAGATCTCTCACCTGATGAGCATCATTACACATAGCTGCTACTGTAACTTTCCTTGATACAACTCAACAGCCACAACTACAATACTAATAAATAGTTTGGTTCTGTTATCATCTTTTTGTCATTAAATTATTATTTGAATGCCAATTTATTTTTTTCCCTCAATTTATTTATTTCTTACAAATTAAATAAAAATCTATCTGCAGCATCTAATAAATAGTTGATTTATGAATTTTAATCAAAATCGTTTGAGCTAATTTTGAGAAAATCGAAAAAAAAGTACATCAGTAAAGTACATTTTGGCCGAATTTGTTCAAAAGCTTCATGTTACCGAAATTTATGAATTAATATATATATATATATATATATATATATTTAATCGATGAAAAAAACACTGTTTTGATTTGACAATCTTAAAATTCATATCTTACCGAGTAATTTAAAAAAAAAAAATTGACATTATTATCCTCCAACGACTTTGACCTAAAAGTGGATTTGAACAATGTTGCAAAAATTTTGATAGAAACTGATTTTGGGTAGCTTTTTTTTTTTTGGGGTGGGGGAGTTCATATAAAAATATATGATTAATTTATTAACTTTTCCCATCAACCATCAACAGTCATTTGACATGCCCGAAAATATAGATTATTATTAGTTAAGCTTTTAATGTAAGAAATAAATGATTCAGGGTTTTTTGGGCCCGAAAAAAAATCCACAAATTGGCATATCATAAAATATGCTTAGGAGGAGGAATGGGCAGCATCTCTATCCTAATATTGTCATCACCACTCTGCCGTATGAGTCGTTTCTAAACTCAGCTGAAGTTCAGATCTATTTTAAGATCTAACAGTGAAGAGAAACAGTGTGTGATTGTGATAATCCTAGACATATGATGGCCATGGATTCTGTAAGAGATCAACACTTTGAAATGATAACATTTCATCAGAGACTTGCATCATTATACCAAAGGCCTGTACAAATAGCTCAGAAGTCACATCTGGCTGGTATAAATTCATGGATTTTATATAAAGAATGTAATAAAAGTAATATATCTAGGAGGGATTTCCTTTATAAATTGTCAAAAGAAAGGTAGGGGTGAAATGACAATCAAATCAATATTTGAGTCTCTCTATTCCCGCTCCACCCCCACCAACACCACCAAGGGGTGGTGGCCATTGTTCATTTGTCTACATACATTGTCTACGCGTAGACAAAGCAAAGTAGACAATTCGCTTAACGCTGGGGTACTCCTTCTACTGCTGCTGCCTTCTAATGCTTTTATAAGAAAAAATGAGGAGGCCATGAGAGTAAGTGACAGGAGGAATGGGCAGCATCTCTATCCTAATATTGTCATCACCACTCTGCCGTATGAGTCGTTTCTAAACTCAGCTGAAGTTCAGATCTATTTTAAGATCTAACAGTGAAGAGAAACAGTGTGTGATTGTGATAATCCTAGTCATATGATGGCCATGAATTCTGTAAGAGATCAACACTTTGAAATGACAACATTTCATCAGAGACTTGCATCATTATACCAAAGGCCTGTACAAATAGCTCAGAAGTCACATCTGGCCAAAGGGGGGATCCAGGGGTGTTTCTCGGGGGGGTTTTGGGGGGCTCCTCGCCCCGCACCCCATTTTTTTTTAATTTTGGTAATTTAAAACACTACTCAATACTTTTCTTTTATATAAAAATATACATAAAAATTTTAAATTTTTTTTTTAAAAATTTAAATTTTAAATTAAAATTTTTTTGTGAAAAAAGTATTTTTTTTTGTTTCTGGGGGGAAGTACCTACTTCCCTCCCCCCCCTCCCCCCTTCATCTGGCTGGTATAAATTCATGGATTTTATATAAAGAATGTAATAAAAGTAATATATCTAGGAGGGATTTCCTTTATAAATTGTCAAAAGAAAGGTAGGGGTGAAATGACAATCAAATCAATATTTGAGTCTCTCTATTCCCGCTCCACCCCCACCAACACCACCAAGGGGGTGGTGGCCATTGTTCATTTGTCTACATACATTGTCTACGCGTAGACAAAGCAAAGTAGACAATTCGCTTAACGCTAGGGTACTCCTTCTACTGCTGCTGCCTTCTAATGCTTTTATAAGAAAAAATGAGGGGGCCATGAGAGTAATTGACAGGAGGAATGGGCAGCATCTCTATCCTAATATTGTCATCACCACTCTGCCGTATGAGTCGTTTCTAAACTCAGCTGAAGTTCAGATCTATTTTAAGATCTAACAGTGAAGAGAAACAGTGTGTGATTGTGATAATCCTAGACATATGATGGCCATGGATTCTGTAAGAGATCAACACTTTGAAATGACAACATTTCATCAGAGACTTGCATCATTATACCAAAGGCCTGTACAAATAGCTCAGAAGTCACATCTGGCTGGTATAAATTCATGGATTTTATATAAAGAATGTAATAAAAGTAATATATCTAGGAGGGATTTCCTTTATAAATTGTCAAAAGAATTGCAAGAAAAAGGTAGGGGTGAAATGACTGAATTATTTGGCCAAGTTCCCTTATTAATATAATTATTTAAATATTTAGATTAATATAATAATAAATGACATTAATATATCAATAATTGACACCCTCTCCTTGTTCTTCATTATGTTTTTCCTATTTGAGTGAGTTTGTTATTATAATATATTTAAATTATTTTATAATAACCCTTTAAGTAATTAAAAACAGACATTTAAAATAATATCTAATGTGAAACTGAACAATTGCAATATCAGTCGTCTAGCACAATAAATATCCTCGATATAATTCTTCGAATTATTATTTTTTTACTCCTCCATCTGCAAATTAAGCGAGTAATCCTTCAAAATTCTCCATTCAACTAATTCTCTCGTGATGTTTCTTCTTTTTTTTATTGTGTTTTATTTCAATTATAAGTCCATTGTGTCAAAAAAAGAACAAAAAATAGTTAAAGGTCAAATGACCCTTAACCGGCATGGGAGACCAGACGAAAAGCCCGGCATTTTAGTGTTAAATAATGTAAACACCATGTGTTTTGGCCACTGTATCCTGGTGCCAAAATGGCGGCAGCCATTAAAAATAAAGAATTTCCGTTGCCGTCATGTGCCAAATATAAAGTAGAAATAATAGGAAAGGCTTCATATAGTATGATCAACTAATTTTCTTTAATATTTTAATCATTAGGCTGTAAAAAAATAAATAGAAGGCTACTTGGTTTGGACTAGTTAAACACTGGAAATGCATTGAAAGCAAAATTAGACTTTTAAATATGCGTGTGCGTGAATGTTTTGATTTATTCGAAAAATGTGTAATATTTCTTGTAAACACGGTTAAAGAATTAACAACGGCTGATAACGGTCTAGTTGTAGAACTTCCCTCACCAAATGCATGATTAATATTCCTTGCTACCTGGACAGCGAACTGGCTGAGTTTGTTTAAGACAAAATTGTTCGGAAATCGCGTGTTTTCATGAACTATAAAATTCACTATAAAATTAAAATAAAATATTTAGGAAAAAAAGAAACATACTAGCAAATAGAGGATTAACAACTGTTTATTACAGATAAAGATTGTTTTTCTAGGAATCAGCAGACAACGATTTAATCTTCTATAAAGAAACTGTTTATTACAGATAAAAAATGTTTTTCTAGAAAACAACAGACAACGATTTAATCCTCTATAAAGATTCAGATTTAAAAAATCGGACATTTCATGTGTTACAACCCAATAAATATACCATTATTATATCCAGATTATTTTTGAATGTAATTCAACACACAGAGATGCATACGATATGTACGAAAAATGAACCCATATTGATTGTTTTGTACATATATTTAAGGCAAATGAGACAACCATGAGTGCCACACCAGTATTGAAACAATTTTATATTGTAGGGAGAATGGAATTATTTTTGTTACCTTTTTACCACATTGTACGCACCGCCTCCAGCCTCTTGACATTGCGCTATATGGCCCATTTAAAACCTACTTGAAGCAAATTTTCCAGGATTGGTAGATAAATCATCCTGGCAAAAGGGTAACCATTTATTGATGAATATTTCTATCAATGTAAGATATCATTTGAAGGAGAGAAAAAAAGTGCAGATGAATTTTATATTTATAACAAAAATATTAAAAAACAAAAAACGAAATATGATAAAAATACTTTTATTGAAATAGAGAATGAAGAAACTCCCTCCCCATGATAATACAGATGTTACAATTAACAAACAAATTAGTTTTATTGAAAGAGAGTGTGCGGTCGTAACGGTACTTTGTGACACCGGCGGCTTTTTGCCCTTAAAAGGCGAGTGGAGGGAGAACACCCCTCAGAACGCTACAGAACGCCCTCAGTACACTTTTAGAATGCCTCGAACGCTTTGAACGCGCAAACCCCGTACCTCTCTATCCTCTAAGAAAAGAAAAAAATATTCAAATTGAAGGCCAGATTGAAACAATCTGGGCTCTCATTCAGCGAGGATCTGACCTATCACAGACGGCAACTACTCAAGACGGCGCTGGCGCGCTATGGAAGAGGAAATGTTTGGACCTCCGGTGGAAGAATCCTGTTCAAGAACCAAGACGGCGTTGTCTCATCATTCAGTGAACGTTAAGTGGATTTTTTCTTTTAGATTTTTTAATTATTTTCTATTACTTTAATTTTGAAACTTTTCAATCTTTACTTTAAAAGAAAAAAAAAAAAAAAAATTCTCTTTATTTTTTCCTATTTCTCCTGTTATTTGTATAATTATTTTAGTTAAGGCGATTTACCTATAAAATGAAATATTTATAGAATACGTTCACTAAAATAACAATTTCTAAAAATTCTTTGAATAAATTATTTAATCGAAGATTATGAATTGAACAATTCTATGCTAATTTAAATTCTTAGCTCATTTACAAATTTTTCGTTGTTATTATATTCTTTCTCATTTAGTATATCCAAATCTATTATAATCAATTCATTAATCGCCTTAACAACAATCAACAATTTGGCTCCGCATCGCTCATCTGGAAACAAAGTGTCAAGTATCTTGGAATCGTTCTGGATAAGCGGCTCAACTTCGCACACCACCTCAGAAACGCAGCAACAAACGGGAAGATAGCAGCTAAGATGATTTGGTCACTCACTAAGCCCTCCAGTCGAATCAGCATAGACGACAAAATACACCTGGCCAAACACTGCTCAGAATCATCAACACGTTCTTGTTTTTGGTCAACAGTGAGCAAACGCGGCACCCACTTTGAACAGAGCTTTCTCATAGTCAAATGCTCATGCAATATAAAGCCAACACGTTCTTTTGATATCTTTACGATGTCAGCTAACTCACGCAACTTCACTTTTCGATCATTCAAAACGATTTTGTGGATTTTTTTGATGTTTTCTGGTGTTACCGCCTCATTTGGACGTCCACTGCGTTCTGCATCATCGGTGTCTCTACGACCACGTTTGAAGTCAGCAAACCAACGTTTTATTGTTGTTTCTGATGGAGCTGAGTCCCCATAACACTTTTCAAGCCATTGCTTCGCTTGAACGGTATTTTTTTCCATCAAGAAGCAGTGTAAAATTAAAACACGAAATTGTTTTTGATCCATTGTTTTGAAAATAACTAAAGTAGCGTCACTCTTAGCACAATAACTCACAAACTAATGAATAGAATATCATGAAATTTTGACAGCTGCCTTTTGAAGGTTAGTATTAACTGAAAAAAAGGTGACTGCAATACAACTAGCGCCATCTATATGTTAGGCCCGGGACTTTTCAGCCCATGTGTTATTAGCCGATTTATTAAATTATTCGTTCCAGTTATACTCCCCTCGACATAGATCATTATTTTGCATTTAGTGATTCATCTGTTGTGTTGGCATGGATCAACACAGATACTCATAAATTAAATACTTTTGTAGCTCATCGTGTTTCAAAAATTACCTCTTTTCTCCCTACTCCACACTGGGCTTACGTTAAGTCTTTTGAAAATCCCGCGGACATAGGTAGTCGCGGGTGTTTGCCTGATGCATTGTTGCATAACAAGCTGTGGGAAAATGGGCCAACCTGGCTGGCTAATCCCCCCACTTGTGGCCAATAACATTACCTGAAAACCTCGCCATTATTCCTGAATTAAAATCCAAAATTGCGCTCATAAATAATATTAATTCGCAAACAACATTACTACACAATCATATAAACAAATATTCTTCATTTTTTAAATTAATTAGAATCACAGTCATGGTGTTGCGATTCAAAAATAATTTAAAAGCTTCTATAAAAAATAAATTTAAATTAGAACGAATAAAAGGCCCCATCAATTGTTTAGATAATATTAACTCACTCCATTTTTTGATTAAATTTGAACAAAATAACCATTTCGGGCTCGAATTAAATCAACTCAAAAACAACAATTTAAAATCTCGCCCTTTGTCACGATTAAATCCCTTTATTGACCCCAAGGACGGTTTACTTAGGGTCGGGGGACGATTAAACAATTCATTACTAACAGATTCGGAAAAACATCCTATTATTCTCTCTAAAAAAAGTGTCCTAGCTAAATTAATTATAATTGAATATCATCGCTTACATCTTCATGTTGGCCCCCGTACTCTCCACTCTTTAATTATTCGAAAATTTTGGATTCTCTCTGCTAGGCAATTAATTAGATCAATTCTCTCAAAATGTGTTACATGCTTAAAATCTAAACCTAATTATTTACACCCCAAAATGGGAGATTTACCTCCCTCGCGAGTACAGCCATCACAGCCATTTCTATTTACAGGTGTGGATTTTAGTGGTCCCTTTCAAATGAAATTATCATATGGGCGAAGTACTAAAATAGGAAAAGCCTATCTCTGCATTTTTGTGTGTCACGCCACAAAAGGCGTTCATTTAGAAGCTGTTTCCTCACTTTCTAGTGAAGCTTTTCTGGAAGCTTTTAAACGATTTGCATCTCGCCGCGGTCTCTGTTCTCATTTGTATAGTGACTGTGGAACTAACTTTGTAGGTGCAAATAAATATCTCCGCGATTATTATGCTTTTTTAGCAAATAATCCTAACTCTCTCTCTATAGAACTGTCAAAATACAATGTGACATGGCATTTTAACCCCCCCTTCGGCCCCACATTTTGGCGGCCTATTTGAAGCTGGTATCCGATCAGCAAAATATTTTATTAAACGGATAATTGGAGACACGCCGCATACATACGAGGAGTATGCGACTATTTTTGCAAAAATAGACTCAATTTTAAACTCATGTCCTCTCTGTCCCGTCAGCAATGACGTTTCAGAGGTGGACGCTCTCACGCCTGGCCATTTTTTAATTGGAAGGCCTATCATCTCACCCCCGAGTACTCTTTAGAAAATATTCAAATGAACCGATTGAACCGGTGGCAACACCTTCAGCAGATCACGCAGCATTTTTGGAAAAATGGCAAGCCGATTATTTAAATACCCTCCAACAAAGACAAAAATGGTTCAGTGACCAACCTAATTTAAAAATTGGTGATTTAGTCTTATTAAAGGACAATCCAAAGATTCCATATCTTTGGAAATTGGCCAAAATCTTGGAAATACATCCAGGTGCTGATGGAGTCGTGCGCGTAGTCACACTCAAAACTCAGAAAGGAACATTTCAGCGACCTGTCGTGAAATTAGTTCCTCTCCCCAACAATTAAAAAAAAGGGGAAAGAAAGAGAACAATTTTTACTCATTTTAACTCCTTCTCTTATCTCTTTTCTCTTGTTTTGTTCTCTTTCCTTTGTTTACTCTCTCTTTCTCTCTCTCCCCCCCTCTCTCTCTCTCTCTCTCTCTCTCACCAGTTATAACGATAACTAAATCCTGTCTCTCACGTCTCGTCTTTGATTGGCGTACTAGACAAATTATTTATTTAACTTAATTAATAATCATTTAACTGCTGCTCGCAAGGTCGGGGGTATGTGCGGTCGTAACGGTGCTTTGTGACACCGGCGGCTTTTTGCCCTTAAAAGGCGAGTGGAGGGAGAACACCCCTCAGAACGCTACAGAACGCCCTCAGTACACTTTTAGAATGCCTCGAACGCTTTGAACGCGCAAACCCCGTACCTCTCTATCCTCTATGTAAATTATTAGCGCGAGACCCCCTCAACATATACCTTCGTGAATCAAACATCCAAAGAATTCGCGTCCTATCAAATCAAATATACAGTCCATTAGAACAACAACTTAGGAGAACAAATCGAAGAAAACACGCAGACGAATAGCCACAGAAGGAGCGATAATTAATCTACATTGGGTGCAAATCGTCTACCGGTAAGTGTCTCAATTTTGCCTTAATTATTGCACAGAGAGAATAAAGAAACTTCACAAGATGATAATACAGATGTTAGAATCAACAAACAAATTAGTTTTATTGAAAGAGAGAATGAAGGTTTGCCCTTTGAATCATGCCGATGTAATTGAGAAACCGTCAAGTGGGAGATCCCACTAGACCTGAGGCTCAATACACAATGGTGAGAGCCGCCTCAATAAATAATGAACCTCCCAATGTCACAATCACAAATAATGACAGTAGTGGGTTAGAAAATTTTGAAATAGGAGATAATTCTTGGGCTAGCCCGGAGTCAAAGGACGGGGACGATGAGTCTCTTCCGGACACAGTGGTTGGTGGGGAGCTGTCCCTCTCGGGAAGTTCGAACGAGGAGGTGGGGAATGAGGAGCCAGAGGAAAACAGGGAAATTAACCCTAGACACCTCGAAACTCGGGGTTCCCAGCCGGCCTTGGGCAAAATCCCCGCGAGAGCGGCCGCCCCCGAACCGGTCTCATCTGTACAACAAGTGTGCTGACAATGGAGTCCAACTTGACCCCACCATCTGACTCTCCCCGAAATGAGGAACCAAATGATGCCTCACTGATGAGCACAACATTTGTGTCAATGTTCGATTTATTAATAAAAAAAATTTGACCAACAAAATCAAAATTTTAATCAAAAACTTGACCAATAGTTGTTAGAATTATAATAAAACAGATGAATCAAAATCAAGTAGAATTTAATCAAAGACAACCTAACAGAGCAAAGAAAGAATAAATCAGGTAGAAATGGATGTCAATAATGAATTAATAGTTTTTAGAAAACAAATAGAAAACCAACAGAAAGAATTTCATGTCTCTCTAGTTGAGGTTTAGAAAAATAGCCAAGTGTCTCAGGAGCAAGTCCGTAAGACCGAGCATAAAATTCAGTCATTAGAGACCAACCAGAAACAAACCGAGCAACAAGTTTGCGGACTGCAAAAAAAAGTTGCGGCTCTGGAGCAGGCAGTGGTTGTAGTCCGCCAGCAATGTGTCGTTGACACCCACGATATAGTCAACGAGCATATGTAACGGTGCACAAAACAGTGTGATGACCTGGGCACCGCGGTTGCCGATGCTCGTCAAACTGTCCAACAACTTAAAGCTGAGGTAACCTGCATTCAGCATCAGACGCTGAATTCCAGCCAATCCTTCCCACAAGTGTCTTTTGGTTCGGTTACTCAATTTTTACCTTTAGAGCGATATAAATCTGTCTGTGATCTGCTTGTGAAGTTCGATGGGCAGTGGGAACGCCCTAGCATCCACGCTATGGATTTTCTCGATAAAATTCGTCAGGTGTTCACCGCATGTGGTGTACCTGAGAATTTCCAAGTCACGTTGTTTTATCGATGTTTAACCGGTGCATATGAGGCTATTTACAAGAGACTCCTTGAGTTGGAGGAACTACCCCAGCTGTGTTAAATAGTTCCAATCAGACTCATAATAATAATAATAATCATTCGAATCGAAGCCCAAACGGGAACCACAATTCTCAGAGCTCGGAAGGTGGTCCCCAGCAGCTGCGTGGAGATCCTCCAAGAGTCCCCGCCCAGGACGAGGAGGATAATGAGGGAAACGAGTTGCCCCTGGCACCGGCGGGTCCGCGGGACCAGGGAGGCCGAACTTAGGTGCTGATACTAGGACCCCTCGTTTATCTAACTGTTCGAAATTCTCTTGCTAGTAATAATTAATGTATTTGGCTTAATTGTAAGTTCAATTGTGGGGAGGTGCCAACCTTTTTGGACACCGGCAGCGAAGTGTCGCTGCTCGATCAGGCCCAATTTTTGGAAGTGACATTCAAAGGTTGTGTCTCACACCTATTGAGAATCCAGGGCACCTATCTTCATGGGGTCGCTGGTGCTCGAAATCAGAAGGTGACTCAGGCCGCACACTTGGAGTTTCAATTGCAAAATTTATCTTTATCAGCAACGTTTTTGTTAGTTCCAAATTTAAAAATCCCGTGCTTGTTAGGAATTGACTGGTGCCGTCAAAATAATGTTAGTTATCTCATTTCAAAATCAGTCTGTCCTTTTAACCATTAATAAAGAAACCGTGTTAGTGTCACCGGCTGGCAGTCAGTCAGGAGACCCTGATCAGGGCTCTATGGCTTTTTACTGTACTAAAGACAGACAAATGCCTCCTCTAACAAAACAATTGACTGTACCAAATCCGACTAATCAACTTTCGGAGGATATTTTTCAAAATTTGCTCAAAGAGTTCTAGGACTTGTTCAGCGACAGACCAGGATGCATTTCAGGTTATGAACATGAGATCATCCCACACGACTTTAAACCCTTTCAGCCACACATTTACCCAACCCCGATGGCGCATCGAGCGGCTATTCGTGAACTTATCGACCAGTACATCGAATGGGACTTCCTGGAGAGCTTCAATTCGGAATATTGCAGTCCGATTCGGAGAGTGCTTAAAAAGGACGGTTCCATCCGTATGTGTCTGGATGCCAGGGAATTGAATGCTCGGATGAAAGCCACGACTGAAATTCCTTCCCCATCCAATGAGTTGCTCTTAGCTGACCGGGAACCCAAATGGTTGAGTACAATCGATTTGACTCAATCATATTGGCAGGTCATTTTGAGTGAGTCATCGAGGCCAAACACTTACTGCATTCGTCGTCGATGGGAAGTTATCAGTTCAAGCGGTTCCCTTTTGGTCTTAAAACTAGTGTTGCTTCATTTAATAGAGCCCTTGAACATGTTCTCGGTTTGTCTGTCCGTCAGTTTGCCACCAGTTATGTCGACGACATCCTGACATCGTCCGATTTTACACAACAAATCTCTCATCTGCGGCAGGCGCCTACGATTGCATGGAGTCATTTGAAAAAAAGTGCACAAAGTGGACCTTCACGTCAATAAGTCTAAGTCCAGCAGTATTAGTTCAAGTTCCTCTAGAAAACGAAGTCGCGACGAGAGTGGCGAAGAGGATATGGACGACCTGAGGATTCTCTCTTTTGAACTCAACGACCAATTTTTTCATGCACGAGGGTCAATGGTGATAATTCCCCAGCTCCTGCTGACGATGTTTGGAGCAGTAATGCTTTTATAAGAGAAAATGAGGGGGCCATGAGAGTAATTGACAGGGGGAATGGGCGGCAGAACATTTTGTGTTCCACAGTCAACACTAGAGGATAGGGTCAAGAAAGCTCGTCTTCAACAAAGCAGCGGCAAAAGCACTGGGCAGGTACAAAACTGTTTTTTCCCACGAACAAGAAAGAGAACTGGTTAACCACATACATTTTCTTGAAGAAAGATTGTTTGGAGTCACCCTTGATTTTGACACTTACTTGAGCCTAGTCTACTTTTAAGTTTAAAGTTTAGCTTTATGACTATTGAAAAACTTAATTTCACATTTTAATAAAATTTCAATATCAGGACCTGGGTACAACAGGTGTAGGACCTAGGCACATCGTGGTGTTGTACGCAGGTCCGAATTGTCTTAGTTTACAAATTGTAATGTAATAGCTAAAATTGTTGAGTTTTGGTTACAAAAAAATTACAAAAAGTGCAGAAAAGAAAATACAAAGCTGAATTAGGTACTAGGTACAACAGCTTCCCCTAATCTTATTATTAACTCTGATGGTGGCACAGGATATGTACACGCCGAGGAATTTGTATAGTATAAAATATACTAACATTCTAACTTACCTAAAAACTGAAGGAGGCAGAGCTAAGAATTTTTTAACACCTTACCTTTGTCCTAAAGATGGGTGACGTTTAGTCCCCGAAACGTCGACAAAGGAAAATTAAATAATTCGGGCAGAAAACAAGTCTTGTTTTATTTCGTCTTCAATCTATATTACGTTTTTGCATATATACCAGTATATTATGGAAACTTTCCATATTAAATTTAGAGATTCATTATATAAACAAATTAGAATACTAATTTTAAAATAGAAAATTGTAATTTTTTTTTAGATTGAAAATAAAAATAAAATAATTTTTACTTTTTCTATATATATACGTATATTTTGAGATTAGAACTAGAGGTGGCCTCTACGACCATCCTTCCCTGTTGGATGCATTGTATAGAATAAGGATGATTCTTCTAAGCAAAAATCCTGGAATTACTAATATTCATTCTAATGTAATTCAAAACCCAGAAATGAATAAAGAAGAATTTGTTTTATCCAAAACCTTGAAAGATGCAGTAATTCCAATCCCAAAAATTGACGAAGAACCAAGATTGAGCGTGAATAGCGCTCGAAACATCGACAGAAAAATCACTTTAAAAGTTGTTTATTTTATACTCAGACAAATATTTCGACGCATATGACATGCATCATGCTCAGTGGCGCGAGGAGGTAATAGGTGGGCATAGTCCAAAAATTATTAATTAAATAATTAAAATTCTATAACCAAAAATATTTCACCACCCTGGACCTAGCCTCGGGTTTTCATCAAATTTTGATGCATAGAGATTCAGTGGAAAAAACAGCATTCGCCGTAGACGGTGGACATTTCGAATTCATAAGAATGCCTTTGGGATTAAAAAACGCCCCCGCGACATTCCAGAGACTAATGAATTCTATACTAGCCCCCCTTATTGAAAAGAATATTTGCCTGGTTAACCTGGACGATATTATTGTCTTTGGAAGAGATTTAAAGGAGCACGCGAAAAACTTAAGGTCTGTATTCGATACCTTGAGAAAAAACAACCTAAAAATTTCAAGCGAGAAATGCATGTTCATGGAAAAAGAAATAGAATTTTTAGGTCACATCGTAACCGAGGAAGGAATAAAGCCGAACCCGGACAAAATTAAGAGTATCAAGGATTTCCCCATTCCAAAAACGCCGAAAGAAATAAAAAAATTTTTAGGATTAGTAGGATTTTATAGAAAATTTCGCGAAAATCACTAAACCAATGACAAGTCGCCTAAAAAGAGGGACCAAAATATACACCGGCGAATTATGCTCTAGTAAAATGGGTCTTCGGATCAGACAAAGGACAATATTCAACAAATATTATAATCAGTTATAAAATGTTAGATGCGCAAGAAATATTAGATCGGTTAGCCCATAAAACACAGAGCGATAGCTCCTTAGGTAGTTCTAACAATGTCGAAATAGAGGCAAGAATTTATAAAACGGTTACAGGGGGTGTTCACACAAAAATGCGGTATGATTTTGATGGTGAATCTCAGATAAAATCATCAATATATCAAATAAAAAATGCGGTATGATTTTGATGGTGAATCTCAGATAAAATCATCAATATATCAAATAAAAAACACAGACAACAGTTGTCTGCCTCGAGCTTTGGTAATCGCAAAAGCCTATGCCGATAAAGCATCCACGAATGAATTAAAGAAGATTAAGCGCGATAATCGACTTAAGGCAGAGGCTATTGATCTGTGTAACAAGGCCGGTGTTGATACGTTGAATGGCTGCGGCCTTGTTGAGTTACAGCAGTTTCAAAGATATTTTGAAAAAGGCTATAAAATTACCGTCTACTATTACGCAAATCAAGGTTCGGCGGTTTTCTTTGAGGGGAATGTTTCTAAGGATTTAAAAAAATTAAATTTAATTTATAACCATGATTCAGGCTCGCAGTTAGGGCATTTTAACCTGATAATCCGACTAACTGGTGTTTTCAGTACGGATTATTACTGTGAGAGCTGCAGGATTAGATATAAAGACCGATTTAATCATCCATGCTCTCAAAAATGTCCAGATTGTAAAGGGACCCCAAAATGTCCTAACACAGAGTCTGAATTCACATGCGATAGATGTCACCGGAGTTTTAAGAGGTTAACGTGTTTTAAAAATCATTTAGCCTCCTCTGCCCATGCGAAAGTGTATGCGAGACGTTCAAAAAATGCAGACAATGTAATCTAACGTTTAAAACGCGAGATATCCATCAGTGCAATAAATTTTATTGTACTACATGTGGCGAATTTCGAGAGTCCATAAAACATAGAGCGATAGCTCCTTAGGTAGTTCTAGCAATGTCGAAATAGAGGCAAGAATTTATAAAACGGTTACAGGGGGTGTTCACACAAAAATGCGGTATGATTTTGATGGTGAATCTCAGATAAAATCATCAATATATCAAATAAAAAACACCGACAACAGTTGTCTGCCTCGAGCTTTAGTAATCTTTACAGAAACCATTAAAGGCACCTATTTAAAATTAAATAAAGCCAGAGAAAGTTCTGATATATCTTCCTCCAACGATGATTCGACCACTGTATCCGTGGAAGAGAAATTAGCTCTGCCAAGAGCCACCCAATATACAGGTTCTAGCAGCTTTAATTTGATTGATAGCAGACAGGAAGATAATCATCTTACGAAAGTATGTCCAGGAACATGCTTTAACATATGTTAACAGTTCTTAATATTGTACTTAATAGACCAAAAATAATGTTCATAAACTTTTTTTTTAGATTTAAACAAGATTCTTTTGGAGCAAAAGCATTATTTAGATGAAACAAGAAAGGAATTAGATGAAAAATTTAAAAGTTTGTATACAATTATAATTATTATTTGTTTTTTTTCGAGAGTCGGGACATTTATGTTTTGTAAAATCTTTAAAAATGACCGATTGCGCTAAGAACGTTTTATTCATATTTTACGATTTCGAGACATATTTAGACGATCAACAGCTTCATACGCCGAATTTGTGTGTTGCACAGAAAATGTGTATTAGTTGCTCTAATATTAAAGATTCCTTTATAAACTGCTCACATTGTGGCCTTAGGTAGCATATATTTAAAAGAGACCCAGTTAAAGAATTTATTACTTTTGTTTTAGAACCGCCGAGGAATTTTAAAAAAATTATATGCATAGCCTATAATGCAAAAGCCTATGATATGCAATTTTTAATTCAAAAAATTACATCTAGATCAGAAATTAGTCACCCAGAAAGTTCTGGTGTTGGCCTGAAAAGAAGGACACTTTTACTTCCGACTGGGAAGATGTGTGTTATAAAATGTTAGATGCACAAGAAATATTAGATCGGTTAGCCCATAAAACACAGAGAGATAGCTCCTCAGGTAGTTCTAGCAATGTCGAAATAGAGTCAAGAATTTATAAAACGGTTACAGGGGGTGTTCACACAAAAATGCGGTATGATTTTGATGGTGAATCTCAGATAAAATCATCAATATATCAAAAAAAACACAGACAACAGTTGTCTGCCTCGAGCTTTGGTAATCGCAAAAGCCTATGCCGATAAAGCATCCACGAATGAATTAAAGAAGATTACGCGCGATAATCGACTTAAGGCAGAGGCTATTGATCTGTGTAACAAGGCCGGTGTTGATACGTTGTATGGCTGCGGCCTTGCTGAGTTAGAGCAGTTTCAAAGATATTTTGAAACGGACTATAAAATTACCGTGTACTATTACGCAAATCAAGGTTCGGCGGGTTTCTTTGAGGGGAATGTTTCCAACGATTTAAAAAAATTTAATTTAATTTATAACCATGGTTCAGGCTCGCATTTAGGGCATTTTAACGTGATAATCCGACTAACCGGTGCCTTCAGGATGGATTATTACTGTGAGAGCTGCAGGATTAGATATAAAGACCGATTTAATCAATGCAAAGAGTGTATGCGAGATGTTCAAAAAATGCCGACAATGTAATCTAACGTTTAAAACGCGAGATATCCATCAGTGCAATAAATTTTATTGTACTACATGTGGCGAATTTCGAGAGTCGGGCCATTTATGTTTTGTAAAATCTTTAAAAATGACCGATTGCGCTAAGAACGTTTTATTCATATTTTACGATTTCGAGACATATTTAGACGATCAACAGATTCATAAGCCGAATTTGTGTGTTGCACAGAAAATGTGTATTAGTTGCTCTAATATTAGAGATTCCTTTATAAACTGCTCACATTGTGGCCTTAGGTAGCATATATTTAAAAGAGACCCAGTTAAAGAATTTATTACTTTTGTTTTAGAACCGCGGAGAAATTTTAAAAAAATTATATGCATAGCCCATAATGCAAAAGCCTATGATACAACAAGTTTGAATCTTCCCGAATCAAACTTGATTGCGCGGTAGATGAGTTGCGGGAAACAAACCACCGCTAATCAATGGTTGGGGAGATTGCCAATGAAATGAGAATTTAAAAAAATAGCACTGATAATTTAATAAAAAGGGCGAGAAGCAATGAAGGTGGGAACAATGATCCACTGAAGAGACGGTACAAGAGATAGTCCCGCTGCCGTCACAATCCTTCGAGCAAATGGATAAATTTGAAAGAGAGCTCGACAATCAAGGATTTTATATTACAATTGTGTTTTTTAAAAAGTTTTTGTTGAACAAAACCCGGGAAACCAATTAAAATTTATAATTTAAACATGGTCACTTTCGGACTAGCCTGGGCTCATATCTTAGCAATTCGAAGCCTTCACCAAGTGGCGGATCAACATGCAGATACCTTCCCTCTAGAATCAACACTAATTAAATCCTGTACTTATGTGGATGATTTTTTATAAAGCCACCAGAATGCCGGCATTAATTCAAAGTCCGAATTCTCGTTAGAATTGAATCAGTCAGTATCTGCATTAGGAATGAAATAGGACACTGGTTCCGATCTTCTTTCCTTTAAACTTCCTTCACTCTCTTCAGAATGTCTGACGAAGAGAATACTCTTGTCAGAGTTGGCCAAGCTTTACGATCCTCTTGGGTTTCTGAACCCGTTCCTTGTGAAGTATCGAATATTATTTAAAAAAAAACATGGAAGGACGACTGGAATACTCCACTTCCAGCTGACTACATCTCCAGCTGAACCAACTTCAATCAATACGTTCGCTGCGGCATTAAAGAGGAGTAAGGATACGAGGAACTCTATCCTCCTCAAGCCGGACACCCCCCAGGACTTGGCAACCACAAAGAAGGCACTGACAAGAGACATCAATCCGGCAAACAACGGCCTCCAAATCTCGCGCTTCGTAGACCTTGGAGACAGGGGACTGCTGGTGAAGGCCACAAATCCCGAGGACATCGGAAAAATAAAAAAACTAGGGGAAAACCTCAAAAAGGAAGGGCTCACCATTAGGGAACAGGCAAAGGTGAACCCCAGTAGTAGTTTTAATTTTGACGATAGCTATATTTCTCACCTTTTTTTTTTTTTTTTTATTTCTGATGTAAAATGGTGATAAAAACAAAAACAAGAGGTGATTTTATTCATTTTTATCATCTATATTTATCTTGAAATTTCTTCACTTTATATATATATTTTTCAAGGAGGAACGATTTAGCAAATATGTATATACTAAATCAATGTTTATTGTACAGGAATACCTTTTTTAAGAAAACATGTTGCTACAAAAATACCTATTATTAGAAAAAGTATTTATTGTTCAATAAAATATTGGGCAAACCAACCAGGACTTATTAATGACAGAATTGAGTATTTACGGAGAGACGTGAAAAATGTGCACCTACATACTTTTGGGTCACATAAGGAATGTGCTTCATATTTTTGTTCAGGCCCGAAAAAAATGAAGTTAATTTTGTTGGTGATCTTAAGAAACAAGGTAAAATAAATGATTTTTTTTTTTATTTATAACAACTAATTTTTTTTCTTTTTTAGTAGACCTTGGAGACAGGGGACTGCTGGTGAAGGCCACAAATCCCGAGGACATCGGAAAAATAAAAAAACTAGAGGAAAACCTCAAAAAGGAAGGGCTCACCATTAGGGAACAGGCAAAGGTGAACCCCAGGATAATCATTTACCATGTGCCAAGGGAAATAGAAAAGGAGGACATTAAAAAACGAATCCTGGCTCAAAACAGGGTGAGTAGCCAGGAGATGATCCCCTTATTTAAGACTGGGCCAAAGGTGAGCGAGACTGTTCACTGGGTGGTGGAGGTCTCCCCCAAAAACTCGGGAAACATTAAATAAAATGAGCCGTCTGTTCATCGATTGGGTGAGCTGCAAAATTGTCGACTTCGTCGGAACTTCCAGGTGTTTTAGGTGCCAGGGCTTCGGGCACACCCAGAAAGTATGCCGCGCGGAAACAACATGTGGCCACTGCGCAGGAAAGGGGAATAAATACCAGGATTGCCCCAACTTGGACAAAAAAACCAAAATGCGCGAACTGCTCCAAGCAAGGAAGGACGGACGACCACGAACCAAGAGACAAGATATGCCCAGCTTACGCGCAAGCACAGGAACGCGTCAT
>JAKCPI010009137.1:0-61950 GCA_023213315.1 Euborellia annulipes
TATCTTAATAAGCTAAAAAAGTTAAAAAAAAGATTTGAAAAATTCAAGTATCAATCAAAAGCTAACATTTTTGTTGGTTTTTGTTCATGTGTTTTTTCCGAACAAAAGATTGAAAAAAAAATCGAGATAATTTCTCAAAATATTGAACTTTTGGTTAACCTTTTTTTCCACAAGGATGCATCTCAATGAGAGTAAGTCATCGAGAACTAATAAGACTTAAGGTTTAATGCAGTAGGGGCGTATTTATATTTATATACATTTTGGAAAAAGAAGAGCCCTGTCCGACCTTGTTTCTTTTTTTTTTTTTTTGCAAGGAGCCGTCGGAATTGGGCAAAAGAAGAATGAACCTGGGCGAATCAGTCTTAATGGCCGGCGGCTCTGTTTGCTTTTAGCCACAAAAGGAGGCCGGACATCCTCCTGCTCCTATTTGGATGACGCCACCAGACGAAAGGTAACAAATAGGATAAATGACTCTGATTGATTGTGCAAAAATGGTCTATCTCTACCCCTGGAGAGCCAGCCAGCATCCTCTTCTAATTATGATGAAGAGTTGGAAAAGAAACAAAAGAGCAGCCAAGAGAAAATAATGAAAAAACAATTCATTTCTAATAATCAGCCATAAAGATTAAATCTAGGGACTATTTTATGCATACATTTGTATGTTTTGCTTCCAGGAAAGAAATTCAAAGATCAAATGTAGGGCCGCAGAGACCTTTGTCTTGGGGCTGTAGCCTATATTAATCAAAGAAAATGTTATTCAGTTCGGATAACAGTGGCGTCATTTCAACTTTTTCTTGGGGGGGGGAATTTTTCTTGGGGGGCAAACATTTTTTTTCTTAAAATTTACTTACAAATGGATACTCAAATTTGGCCATATACTGTATATTTAATTTAATTAATTGTTTAATTTTGAACAGTTTGTATACTCGTAGATGTATTTTGGAGTATTTTATTTAGAATAATATAAAATTTTATAAAAATCAGAGCCCTTGGGGGGGGGGCAAATGCCCCCCTGCCCCCCCCCCCAAATGACGCCACTGTCGGATAATTTTAGTGATAGTCCTGAATCGGACTCATTTTGGATCCTGTAAATGATAGTCTTAATAAGTAAAACAGAGTCTTCTAAACAATAAGATTTCCTGACAATAAATAAATAATCAAGAGCATTAAACGAAAAAATGATAAAACCTTGTTGAGTGAACAACTCAGAATTAGGTTAAATTTGACATTCGGTAAATAAAATTGTTGAATGAATTAATAAAATCTTGGTAAGTATACATTTCTATATTTGAGTTCAGTAGACCTTAGCGAGCACCTCTCATAACGAGTAATTCGCATAACGAACAAAACAAAATGTAAAAGAATGACTTGTTAACGAGCGAGGTTTCGCATAACGAGTGGGGAGGAGAGAAGAAGTCCCGGATTGTGCGCATGTTATATCTGTCTGTTTGGGGGGGGGGGGGGCACAGCTCTGTTATTGTTTCGCATAACGAGTGTTTCGCTTTACGAGAATGGTCCTGGAGCTTGTTATTCTTGCTAAGCGAGGTTCCGCTGTGTTTAAAATTAAATTTCTTATCGTCGGGTTATTAAAATATTTCGAGTTAGTTCACAAATCATTAAAACCATTTCTGATAACAAAATCGTTTATTTTAATTAATTACGAAATAGGCGGGAACCCGGCTCTCATTTAACCCTTAATGCAACCTGACCTCCCCGGGCATCGAATGGCCATTGCAAAAGGGTGAGTGTGATGTGGACAGTTCTAGAGGGAGAGATGACCACATAGTGTGTTGTTTTACATTGTAAATCTCTTGGGGGTGTGCGTAATGGGGTGCTAGTGGCTTGTTAACGGTTCCGGGGTGGCCTCTGGGTGGGGCTCGTCGCCCGCGTCTAATTACAAAGGGCCTCGCTCTCTCTCTCGACCCTTCTTCCTCCCCCACCCCATCTCACTCACCTCAAAATCACCAATCGAGTGCTAGTTTTTTTTTAACAAACAAAAAAAAATAACAGGTCGGAAACCTTTGGCTTTCTATTTTTTACCGACTAAATATGAAGTCTATTTGGGGAATGAGAAGTAGTGGAGGATGCATCGTATTTTGCTTGTAATGACAAAGAGCACAAGAGTATTTAAGGCGAAGGAACAATAAGCGAAAGACAATGTGGTTTTCCCGCTTCAAGTCTGGTGATACCTCTGCCTGAATTGTCCTCCAAGCTGATATCGCCAGAATTGAAACGGGAAGAATATTTTTCTGAATAAAAAAGTAAATGAAAGGTTCATTTTTGACAACAAAATGCGCTCCGATATAAACGGCAGATAATTATGAATCAACCTAATAATAGCCTAGTAGTAGTAAGAGGCTGAGAGATGTATTAAGGTAAAATAATTAATTCTGCATTATGAGAGTCCTCTCAAAGTCCTCTAAAAAGACTGGGGATCATCCAAGTGAATTTTTGGATCATCATCAATGATCTAAAAAATTCATCCATCCAATTAATAAAAGTTATTAATTTCATTGTGAATGGTTCCAAGCTAAGACCGAAACGTCGCTCGGTTCTTATTAAATTATTTATATTGGCGTACTCTCTTCGTTCTTTCGTCTCTTCCTACAGCTATCTGATGAACTGTTTATCAATTAAAAAAAAGAAATTATTAAGATAAGAAGTCGGTCAAAAGGAGTTCAAGATTTAATTTTTGCTGTCAACATTTCGAGGTCAGAGCTAACCTGCCATCGAAACGTTGTCAGCAAAAAATAAAAAACTTCAAATTTTTTTTTATATTTAAATCCTTTTGGCCTACTTTTTGTCTTCATAATTACTGAATCAGCAGTCATTTGAAAAAAATCTAAGTTTCTCATACATTATTTAAAATAAAGATTTTGCTATCTATCCTTGTATAGTGTATAGTCCAAACAGAAGTGACAAGTGCATGATATTCAAAAATAAATTTACCTTAGGTCTCAAAATAAAGTGAGCTAATGGTACCATTTGTTGTAGTTAAGTGAAATATTTATCATTACTATATATAAAACGCTAGCCGCTGACTTCCTGTTTCTGTGTGTTTGTGCCTGTTCTCTAAACAGCAAGAATAAAGGCCCTAGGGGTATAAGAATGGTGAAAATGCCCTTGGAACATATTTCAATGATACATAGGGGATTTGTAGGTACCAATAAAATAATAAGATGCTGAAAGTTTCAGATCGCTATCTCAAATGGTTTTTGAGAAAAACCATAATATGTAAAAATTCGAAAAACATTTTTTTCTCACGAACGGCTGAATCGATTGATTTGAATTTTTGATATGTTTTGGGGGCTGATGGTACCTTCTAGGGAAAAAATCAAGACCTATATCGGATCATGACATCCTTGAAAAAAATGGCATTTTTTGTTTAATTTTAATTTTTAACCATGATACAATTTTGGCACAAAAATGAAACAATTTTTTTGAAATCCTCATTCAATTTCCTGTAAGTTCATAAGTTCATAAATTCATAAAAAAAGGTACGCCATAGTAGAAAAAAATAAAAACCATTTATTACTCAAATATTGACTTTATATGTTTTGTGCTTTAATCTTGTTTTTTATTGCTTAAGCTTACACATATATTTTCATTTTATTCAAAATAACCAGTTTGTATTCATAACATCAAAATTTTTTGCCTAAATCAAGTTAAAATTTTTAAAAATGTCTATATTCATTAACTATAATGCTATAAGGTAAAAACAGTTTTTGATGAATGAATAATAAAAATAAAAACTAATATCAAAAAGATAAATCTACTATATAAATTACTCAGGGGCGTATATAAGGGGTGGGGGCGAGGGGGCCGGACACCCCCTCCCCGAAATTTCCCAAACACATATACATATATAGGGATTTTTTAAAATATTTTGTAGACGAGAATTATATTACTGCTATTACTATACTACTGTCAAAAAATATATAGGGATATACAGACATCAGCGAAACAAATTTTTTCGCAGGATGGAAAACTTTGGTTCCGCAAAAGAAAAAATGTTCCGCAAAAAATTTCGGGTGAAAAAAAATTTAGTTTCTTAAAAAAAATTTTTGAGTTCAGGCCCCCCCCTAAAAAAAATTTCTATATACGCCCCTGAAATTACTATCCAATATGTAAAAGACCATACTAACATACTTAAAGCTCAAGTACACTCTCGCCATATTAATAACAAAGTGTATTATTGAATATAAAAAAAATGCTAATGGACCTAAAGGCGTATAAGACATAGCTGTGAATGTGCGAATGGTCTTATAACATTTGGATGTTGCTCTCACGTTGCTGCCATTGTTTATTATTTGTTATACGGAAGATATTTGACAAAAATTCTGAGGCCCGCTGAAGCATTGAGCAAATTATTTGATAAAGACGTTTTACCTGTGATTGAAGAAGACAGTGACGAAGACTGATTCTGCATTTTTTATTGTTGAAAGATTTATCTTTTTGATATTAGTTTTTATTTTTATTATTCATTCATCAAAAACTGTTTTTACCTTATAGCATTATAGTTAATGAATATAGACATTTTTAAAAATTTTAACTTGATTTAGGCAAAAAATTTTGATGTTATGAATATAAAGTGGTTATTTTGAATAAAATGAAAATATATGTGCAAGCTTAAGCAATAAAAAACAAAATTAAAGCACAAAACATATAAAGTAAATATTTGAGTAATAAATGGTTTTTATTTTTTTCTACTATGGCGTACCTTTTTTTATGAATTTATGAACTTATGAACTTACAGGAAATTGAATGAGGATTTCAAAAAAAATTGTTTCATTTTTGTGCCAAAATTGTATCATGGTTAAAAATTAAAATTAAACAAAAAATGCCATTTTTTTCAAGGATGTCATGATCCAATATAGGTCTTGATTTTTTCCCTAGAAGGTACCATCAGCCCCCAAAACATATCAAAAATTCAAATCAATCGATTCAGCCGTTCGTGAGAAAAAAATGTTTTTCGAATTTTTACATATTATGGTTTTTCTCAAAAACCATTTGAGATAGCGATCTGAAACTTTCAGCATCTTATTATTTTATTGGTACCTACAAATCCCCTATGTATCATTGAAATATGTTCCAAGGGCATTTTCACCATTCTTATACCCCTAGGGCCTTTGATGCATTTGCTAGCCGAAGGCGAGCAAAGGGGTCCAGGGGCCCCCCTGGCAAGTGGGGCCAGCCGAAGGCGGGCTGTATTTATAATATAATAATTGAAAGAACTATATAATATATAAATACAAGACTAAATAGTAAATTTAATACTAAGTTAGATAAAAAGACTATACAATTTTGTAGTTTTTTTAGTTTTCATGCCTATTTAATTAACTAATCAGCCGAAATAAAAGATGTAGTTTGGCCAATTTATCCATAATATTTTGAATATTTTTTTCTCGGCATTTTTAGGCCATTTAGGGATATCGTATTTTAGAATATTAAAATTTTATTTTTTATAATGTTTTGATTAATGACAAATAAATTGCAAGGTGTTTAATTATTATTAGAAAACAATTAATTTCAAGGTGTTGGTCCATGACATTGGGACCATTACATGTTTATTAACGACAACAAAGGGTCTCTGGTCAAGAGGAGGAAGTGGGAGAAAGAGAGGCCACCTGCTAGAGATGCTGATTCACGACGAAGAGGCGCAACAACAGCCGAGGCGTAAAACTGTCCAAGAAATCGGGCCAAGTCATTCTGGGCCGATTTATTAAACGGCTTGTTGAAATTTGTCGACCATTTAGTAGCCTTAACTGTTGGGTAACGTCATCAATCACAACACCATTAAGCAAAACATTTTGATTATTTATTTATTTAGTATTGCAGAGAGGCAGTAGGGGTGGTACCCACCAGACTTCTCTCTTTTTTGAAGAGAGCGAACCATTTATTAAGCAAATTCGAATATTCAACTAAAATCAAAATATATAATGAATGATAATAAAATAATAAGTGATATGTTCTTACGTCAGAACAAGGGCGGATCTAGAGGGGTAATTACTCCCTTTACCCCCCCCCTTGTATCCGCCCTTGCGTCAGAAAATGAAGAAAGAGAGATGCAAAATTTGGAAATTAGATGTCATATTGTTCAGGGGCCCACATCTTGTGGGTACGTGGATGGCGACTACGAGCTACCCGAGCTGGGCCTGGCAGTCCTTCTTTCTTTACATGTCTGTCCCTTCCTTCTATATTTTCAACAGACATCAGGCCGTGCGACGGGCCGGCCTGTTCTATTTCTTCCTGTCGCAAAAAACCATTCCGTCGCCCCCCCCCCCTTAACATCGTGTTTTTTTTTTTTATTTATTAAAACCACACTTTTTTCTCATTCACACTATAATATCTATTGGGGTTTCAGGTATTTTATTTTATTTAAGCCATTTGGATACCAAATGGCTTAAATAAAATCATCGGAATGCCTGGGGTTAGAAGGTAGACACGCTACCAACTACACCAAGCCCGAGGGCTACCATCGTTAATTTATTACAAAAGGGGAGTATCTTTTAAGGAATTTGTATCTGCAATTTTACACTAATAATAACGAAATAGCTATTCTCAAATTTGAGGTCTCTTTCCCAAACGAGTTAGTTCTTCTTATAACTTAATACAAATGAGTTTGTTAACTCTGAATGATATTTATTAATGCAGATTGAATAATTGAAATCTAAAAATAAACGAGGCATGAAGCATCTTTTTTTACCTCTCTTTGGTGACCTGATAGACCTTAATCTTTTGTTATTATTTATTTAACAAATCATAAAATAATTAAATAATTTTGAAACAATTAATTATTATTATCCTCCCTCCCCTGAAAGAGCCATCTTTTTTTTATGGGTCATGAATCGTTGAACATGCTAAAAACGCATAATTAAAAAGGTATTTACTATTATGAAAATTTGAAAGATAAAATTGCCTATTGGATTTGAATGAACGATAAAGTTTATTTAAATAATATTGGATTAGAAGGGAGGAAAAAAATTGTCATTTAGATCGGCCACTGCCCTGAGCCGCCCTTTAGAACCATACAAATTATCGATATCTATTGTAATTGTAGCTTTGTAAAATACATGAATGACAAAATGCAGTTTAAAATGCACCAAAAAAAAAGCAGAGCAGGAAAATGTGCCAATCAAGAATAAATTTTAAAGAAAGCTGAATAAAAATGTTCTTACGAAGTATTTTATAATTTGTTACTATAAGTTTTACAATAATTAAATCTTTTTGATGTTTTAAATTTGAGGAAGCGATTAGCCGAAGGGATAAAGCAGTTAAGTTTATAAACCTGTGTTGAAGACAACTCGAGTACAAATCCACCTCATGGCAAAAAATCATCCAACTCTATTTGAGATGCCTTCTCCTAAGCAAGGCCGAGCACTATTTCAAATACTGTAATTGAAATACAGTTGAATTTTTTATTTCTAAATTTTTTTGGGGTATTTTGTATTTTAAATAATTATTTAGATCAGAGTATTTTACCCGGTTCAATATTTCAACTATGATTTAATTTGACTTTATATGTTTATCATTTAGAATGGATACCAAGCGATGTAATTATATTCTAGCAACATAACAAAAATAAAATCTTAAAATTTTATAAAATTTAGTTATATGAAACAAATAAAATTCTGTAGGGGTTTTATTTAAGTGAAAATATTTCCTTGCTTTTATATAAATCAGAAAAGCGAGGCGCATATTTTTTATTTCAATTCGACTCTGGGCAAAAATAATGCGAGGGGCCCTTTTTTGCATCTTCGATGTTCTTGGTTGAGATATATACCTTAGGCAGGGGCGTATATAAGGGGGTGGCCAAGGGGGCCCGGGCCCCCCCCCCCCGAAATTTTCCAAAAACATATACATATATTGGGATATACAGACATCAGCGCAACAAAATTTTCAGCAGGATGGAAAACTTTGGTTCTGCAAAAGAAAAAATGTTACGCAAAAAATTTCGTGTGAAAAAAAAATTAGTTTCTTAAAAAAAAAATTTTCCGCAGAAAAATTTTTGAGTTCAAGCCCCCCCTTCCCCGAAAAAAATTTCTATATAGGTCCCTGACCTTAAGCAAATAAATAAAAAATAGTTTAAGTTTATTTGATTAATAATGATAATCAATTATATTTTTTGAGCAAAAAACTTGGGCAAAAATAAGAAAATCTTTTTAATTAAATACTATATCCGTCCTAGAAGAAGTTAATAAATACAAAAAACATTCCACTTATTGCATAATGAATTAAATAAAGGGAATTATTATTTAAAATGACTATTTATATAAGAAGATAAAGCAAAAAAGGCTATATTAGATGGTGTTTCTTTCCCAGGGTTGCGATGTTTTGGCAGGCTTGGGAGGGTAGCCACCCCCGGCGCCGCAGATCCCGGTGACCTTCCCTTGAGTGGAGGGTGGGGTAAGAGAGAGAGAGAGAGAGAGGAGAGGACCGGCTGCCACAAAAGAAACAAAGGTGAGCTCGAAAAGAGGCGACCTGGCGCTGGAGCCTCTTTCTCTCCACTAATGACCAACCCTCTACTCTCTCTCTCTCTTCTCTCATATAATCATAATTGTCTGCCCTTTCTTGCCCTCTTTTTCCTCTCCCTTTCCTTTCTTCTCAACATTTTATTTGTTTATGATGTGTTATCATTTTAAAAAAATTATTTTTAAAGGAATAATAATTCTAAGGTAAAATCCCTGGTATCATTAAGGTAAAAATGAGCGCATTTATATTAGTATATATAATAATATATCCATAAAAATTGTAAATATTTTGTGACTGTTTATAAGCCTTCGGCGGGCTTTACCACTTACCAGGGGTCTACGCCCCCTGGTCCTTCTTTCGGGGAGCAAATGCATCAAATTTGTTCTTGCTCACTGTTAGGAAATTTTAGTTTTAAATTTCCTGTGACTTTAAGTTCTACATTTCCCTCTCTTACTCCACTTCCTGGCCAATCATTTGAAATTAAAATTTTCTTTTATTCTCGCCTCCGGCTCTTAAGAAGGCCGAAACATCACAATAATTTTGGCTGCATATGACTAGGAATTTTTTTTTTTACTCCGCGAGAATAAATAAAAAAATATTTTTTTTATTTATTCTTATTTATATTAAAACTAGCAATTGGTCCTGGTGGCTAATATTCGCCCCTCCCCTTAGGCTAGTTATCTTATTTTAATTTTAAACCCGTAATCCACCCCTGAGTAAAAGTATATTAAAGTAATTTGATTAACAAAAATATAGGCCAAATAGAAAGAATATAAGGGTAAATAATGGTGACTTAAGAAAAGATCAAAAAAATGCCCTCAGGCTTGGTGTAGTTGGTAGCGTGCCTACCTTCTATACCGAACGTCGAGGGTTCGAACCCCTGGCAGTCCGAAATGTCTACCAAATGGCTTAAAATGAAATGCCTGGACCCCCAATATTAATATTATTAATTGATAACGGGTATCGTATAAAGTTTTATATGGCCTGATCAGGCAACTCGAGTTGCCGAAAAGACATTGTGAATGTGCGTGCGAGTGTGAATGAGAAAGTTTTAAAAAAAAAAAAGATAAAAAACAAATTTTTTTAAATGACACCTACACTCCCCCTCCCCCTTTCATCAGCTTATATTCACCCTCTACCCTTAGTGAAATGCAAAATATTTAATTTCATATTCAAAAGAATCGTTTTTCGCAGTCAAATTATTTGTTTCTATCATTTTTTTTCAACGATAAAATGCATAATAATTACCTTTAATAAGACTCTCAAGAGGGTGTGCTGGTTGACGGTGAGGTCAGGGTGGGTTACACTATATTAATTATTCACTTTGATTCACTTTAAACACAAAAAAGAAGGCAACGCCTGCAGCCCGGCCACGCTCTCGACTGAACGAGACTTGTCTCTCTTTCTATAGGAATAAAATTGATGAAAATAACAATTCCCTTTTTATTAAAAGTAAAAAAATACCTTTTGCTCTAATCTAACTATATTTAGAGCTGGAATTCTTTTAAAAGAATGTCAACAAGTGATTTGGAATATTCCAAGGCCTTTCTTAAATAATCAACCCTTCACCCCCCCCCCCCCCCTAATTAAAATAATAATCAACGTTATTTTTTTAATTTTCGTCATCTATTCGTTATTTTTTTAATGTTTTCTATTTATTTGACTTCGATTTAGCTAAAATAAATTTAAAAAACATTTTTTTCAATTTTTCAACCCCTTATCCAATCCTAATAAATAAAATAATTAACAATGCTATCGCCTTCGTCGAGCTTCGCGTTTAGTCAGAAAAAAATTAAAACCCTGAAAAACTTCCTTGGATCCGCCTTTGGGTTTTAAACATAGTATAAATTTCTAGAATGAGTCTTACTTTAAATCAGTGGTTTCCAAACTTTATGTTACAACGCCTCCCTTAAAAATATTTAATCGTATGACGCCCCCTCCCCTACACATTTAATAAAATAATACAAAAACAAAAATCTTTAATACTAAAAAATTTAAATTTATATAAAAATATTTTTTTTATTTATTCATATTTATTATTTTAATTAAAAACTCCGTCCCAAAATCTTCTCAATTATTTTATTATTTCATTTATAAAACTAGCAATCATTAGGAAAATTGATCTTGGTGGCCAATATTCGCGCCTCCCCTTAGATTAATCCGCGCCTCCCTAGGGAGGCGCGCCTCACAATTTGGAAAACGCTGGTCTATATTGTGATTTTCCACTCATTTTTCAGAAAGAGCAATATCGTCGCCTGAATCACGTAGTGGCGTATCTCAATTTCTATCATTTTTCAGAAGAGCTGTTTATAGTTCGTGTTGTTATATTAAATGTTTAGATACGCAAAACCAAAAAACCTAAATAATACGAAAAAACATGGAATTACAGATTCGTCACTTTGTGTTAATGTAAAGAACGCCAGGACACGGCCATACCCGTTGTATCTCAATTTTTAATTTTTTTGAGATACGTCACTACGTGATGCAAGCGACGATATATCAAAACGAAATGCTAATTTGTAAATATCACTAAATCTATAAGTTTTAATGAAAAAATGGTTATTATAAAACCTCAAGAGAATTAAATTTGCTATGAAATGAGCCAAGATTCATTTTTCTACGATACTTTGTTTTCGTTTTATGAAGTAAAAACTGCGAATTTTTAGATAAAATCGCACTTTTTCAAAATTTGATGAGGCACGGGTTAACGTTACCCAATTTAGCTAAAACTTTGCCATTATCATTTTTTAGCCAAAAGACAACTTTTAGGATGTTCGGCCGAAAGAAATTAAAAAATTTTGTTTTTTGCGGCCACCCTAATGTATACCTAGTATATCCTGTAATAATATATAGAAAGTATTGTATTCATGTCAAAAATTGAATCAAATACAAATAAATCTTCCTATATTCAAGATATTTAGATGAAAAGTTGTACAATCCCACATTTATTCAAAAATTGGATGTCGTGATTTAGATGGAAATACACATTTTGAGGCCTCCTGACTCCCGTTATATGTCTGTCTGTTATTTGACACAACAAATACTTGTAAAGATTGATTGTATTTCGCCTGATTAACACCAAATATATTTTTATATGACCGTAGGTCCTGAAGATGAAAACGATGCGATTTAACATCTTGAATTCTAATAAATCGGCGATGCAGAGAACACCTTTCAGCCATGCCAGATTTTTTTTTCCTTTTCGTCTTTTCTTTAATCATAAGTTTAAGTTCTAGCTCATTTGCTAAATCCCCAAGGAGAAAATTATATTTTTTTTAAATATTCGTGAATATTGTAATATTTTGTTTACATAAAGACACAAGTACACACATACGGAAGTTGTTGTTCTTTTAACCATACTCTGTAATAACGGAGGCAATTTGATTAAAGTAATAATAATATAGGCAAAGTTGTGGTCCCCGGTGATTTCACGGAGACCAAGCAGAGAAAGAGAGAGAGAGAGAGAGTTTTTGTCAATCGGTTTTGTTCCCCATTGTTGAGTTGTTCAATTGTTCGCAGGGAGCATCGGAGCGAAACGTCGCCTCCGCCACGCGATCTTTGTTTATTCTCTCTCTCTCTCGCTCTTTTTGTGAATAGCAAAAGAGAGAGAGAGAGAGTCTCTCACGGCCAAAGACAACCAACCACCCGGGCAAAACATTCGTTAGATAAGCTAATTCCAATGGAGAAGAAGAGGGGGAGGGAAGTCCGGACAAATCTTGAGAAAAAATTTTATTTTATAATCGTTCTCGGAAATTGTATGTACATTTTTGGACCGAATAGGCAAATTTAAAGGGATACCCGTTTGTTTGTAGAAATGTTTGCGGGCCCTGAGAAAAATTAAATCGAATCGTCTTGTGTCATCTTTTAAGTTAATTCTAAAATATATCTTTTAGCTCTTCATTTTTACTTTTTTTTACATTTTAGAGAAAAATTAAATTAAAAAAATAATGTAAAGATGTTGGTAGTATTTTTAATTTACCTCCAATCAACTTCATTCATGTAAATGGATCTCAAAACAATTATGTCTAGAGCTACTTAATATTTAGTTTGTTTCTTATAATTCAGGCGATAGTTCAGATCCTTTAATTAAAGCTTTTCGGACGTCCATTTTGGGGTAAAAAACTAATGCTAGAATAAATCAAAAATAAAAGAAGAAAACCAGACTGAAAATATTTTTTCCCAATGTCATTTGACGGACATGTCTTAAAATTCACTCTTTTTTTATTGACTGGTAGTTCAAAACATGGAGGCGCAAAATTTGCATCAAGCCAGAGAGGTGGGATATGGGATCCAAGCCGAACAAACCGAAATTTCAAAAAATAAATAAATAAATAAAAATAGCCTATATAGAGAGTTAAAATTTTAAACCCTGTTAAAAATTGTATATTTTTGAAAATTATTTCTTTGAATGAGGGGGGGGGGGGTTAATATATCTCTTAAATTCACATCAGAAAAAAGTTTCTGGGGCTAAAATAAGGCTTATAAAATAAAAACTTTACAAAATATAGAAACCCGAGTAAAAATGATTAAAAATGATCGAGGGATGCACACGCCCGCAGCAGGTCTGCATAGTAAACCCTTAGGGAACACGCCCGCACCAGGGACACACACAGTAGATCGAAAGTGGCCAGAAGAAAAATGTGTGTCCCTGGTGCGGGCGTGTGTATCCCTGTATGTCTCTGGTGTGGACGTGTATATCCCTGTGTGTTCTTCAAGGTTCACTATGCAGACCTGCTGCGGGCGTGTGTATCCCTAGATCATTTTTAATCATTTCTATTCGGGGATTAATTTTATGAATGTCTAGTGACCGATTGTGAGAAATAAGAGAGGAAAAAACGTAAATGAAAGAAGAAACAAAAATTATAAAAGTAAAACAAAAAAAAAAAAATATGAAAACATAAATCACAAGGGATGTGGTTTAAATGGTCTTAATAACAAAAAATCTGGTGTGACTGGCGCACAGCACACAACTTTCTCTTACACTTCGGTAAGAGAAAGTTGTGCACCATGCTGGTCACACCAGATTTTTGTGTCGAGATATATTTAGTTTCCCATAGCACCTTAGTTTCAAACTTGCATTTTAAATGGTGACTGCTTGAGAATAAACTATGGTTATTTTTCAAAATTTTAATCTCATATTTGGACTAGGGTTGGTCGAATCGATTTCGATTTTAATCGAAAATCGATTTTGAGCTTCGATTTTCGATTAAAATCGAAATCGATTCAGTGTTTTGAAAATCGAAAAAATCGATTTTCGACGGCCGATTTTCGATTTTCGATTTTCCAAGAAAGTGATTTTAGCGACATGATCTGTCCGTCTGTGTTCAATTTTAAGCTTGAAGGATTTGAACTATGAGGTTGGAATTTAAGATAGACACCCCCTGGAGGGAGAAAATAAGCGGTTAATTAAAATTGGCCAAAAAGTACTAGTACTTTACTGAGGTAGTTTTTCAGGTTTTTTGATTTTCTTAAAAATAGCCCCAACGATTTTGATTAAAATTCAAAAATCAATTATTTTTTAGATGCTCTTTAAAATGTATATTCTCATTTTGAAGTACACTTTACTCTTGTATTTCATAGGAAAGGTAGGAGAATTTGTTGCAATGGTAACAAAATATAAATATTTCCCCATGTTTATAAATTTTAATCTTGAATTCAGCCCTCGGGGCTTGGTGTAGTGGTGCTATCCTCGCTAACCTCGTATACCAAAAGTCGCGGATTCGGACCCCAGGTAATATAGAATGCCTGGACCCCTAATAGTGTGTATTATCAATAACGGATATCGTATATATCGTAAAAGTCTTAAATGGTTTAAGTTGCCGAGAAGACTGTGTGAATGTGTGTGTGAATGAGAAAAAAAGGGTGTTTTAGAAAAAAATCTTGAATTCAAATGTACCTTAAGTTTACTGTCGGAACCTAAATCTATGTCCACACAAAAATCTGGTGTGACAAGCACAGATCACAACTTTCGCTTACTGAAGATAAGAGAAAGTTGTGCTGTGTCTGACGAGTCCCACCATATTTTTTGAGAAATATAGAAGCTGATGTTTAGTTCTCTTGGTTTGTTAAAATTTACGTTATAACGTTAAAACTTAAGTTATAAAGACTAAATATGTTATACCATATACAATGTGTTGGTTTTTATAGAAGTTATAAAGACTGAATAAATTGATTTGGGCATCAGTAATGCAACGTTCTATTTTTCTTGTTCCACAAACAGCTTGGAAATCGTAAGCAGAACCTTAAAATCAACTTATGGGCATAGTGAAAGATTTTTTGTAAAAAAATCGAAAATCGATTAAAATCGATTTTTTAAAGGCAAAAATCGATTTTTTTAAAAATCGATTATTTGGTTTCGATTTTAAAAATCGATAATCGAAAATCGATTCAGCCTCCGAATCTACCAACCCTAATTTGGACATTTTATACACAATATAGAATCGTAAATAAATACAAAATTTCATAAGAATTGGAAAAAAAAATTTTAAATGCCTAAAAAGTTCCAAAGGGGACCCCCTTTTGAATCGAAATTAACATACAAATCCCTATAGGAAATTAACATTAGGCCTATGAGAGAAGGCGGAGAGACAGGCGATAATGTTTGCAAGTGGAGAGAGAGAGAGAGAGAGACATATATGTTTTCTTTGAAACAATTAAAGACACAAATAAAATAAAAATAAATGGAAATTTAAATAATAATTGATTTTTTTTTTTTTTTTTTTTTTTTTTAAAAACATTCACACTTTTTTCTCATTCACACTCACACTCACACACACATTCGCACTGTCTTTTCGGCAACTCAGGCCATATAAGACATTTACGATAACCGTTATTTATGAATTTATAATATATTAGGGTCCAGGCATTTTTATTTAAGCCATCTGGTATCCAGATGGCTTAAATAAAATCATCGGACTGCCTGGGGTCCGAACCCGCGACGTTTGGTATATGAGGTTAGCACGCTAACCTCTACGCCATGCCCCGAGGGCAATTGATTTTTTAATCTAATAAAAAGAAAAAGATTTAAATTCCGTTACCATGGCAACCATTTCTATCTTTCCTATGAAGAACAAGAGTAAAGTGGTCTTCAGAAGATTTCAACGGCAAAATGAGAATATACATTTTAAAGAGCATCTAAAAAATAATTGATTTACGAATTTTAAAAAAATCCTTGGAGGGAATTTTGAGAAAATCGAAAAAAACTGAAAAAGTACATCAGTAAAGTACCAGTACTTTTTGGCCGATTTTGTTCAAAAGCTTATTTTGAGATTCTTCAAAGGTACCTAAGTTAAATATAAAATTTCAATCCGTTAGCTCAATTCCTTCATGCTAAAAATCTGTCCACACACACATACACACACACACACACACAGAGACACACACACATACATACACACACACACACAGACCAATTTGCGGGACCCACTTTTTTGGACTCAGGGGACCTCAAAACATGTATATCCATCAAAATCTCGACATCGAATTTTTGACATGATCGCAATACTTTCTCTCTCTATATATTTCATATATAGGGTACGAGAAAGTAAAAAGGCCTTAAAAAAATAAATAAATAAATAAATAAATCCCACAAATCTGGTAAAATAAAATATTAAAACAAAAGTAAAACAAAATTTGTTAAACAAAAATGTAAAAAAAATAAAAATAAAGACAATTTTAAAAATAAATTTTTTTGCCATCATCCTATTTTCAAAATTTCATTATTTGGGACTCTAGAATAAGAAGCGAGACCATTACCACTGGTCATAAATTGTGGATGAAAAAAAAAACGTTATGAAATCAAACATTTTAAACTTTTATAAATATAAAAAAAAAAGATTTTGGAGGGTGAAGGCGGGATTTCAACAAAACGAATGGTAGTAGGGCGAAGGGTAGGGGCAGCCGGAGGCAATTTGTACTCTTTGGCCAATTTAGTTAGGAAATTAGCCGAATCGTCATTATCATTACACGGTGCTTACTGCCTACGACGCTCTGCGTGCTCTCTCTATGTTTGTGTCCATCTTTGTGTGTGTGTCCCGTACCCATGACGGCTGCCTGATACGCAATGCACACACACAAACGCACGCAGTGACGTAAACATTCGATTAAAAAAAAAAAAAAAAAAAAAATATCGATATAATAGACAGGATATTAAACAAACAAAAAATTATGCTATTAAATGATGACCCAGATGTTATATGCATTTCAGGATTTGTTCCCATACTTGATGATTATATTATTATATTAATTTGTAAATTTGTTTTTAATCAAGCGAGTTATTTTTAAGATAAAAAAAAATAGCCTATATATAATCAACTGTGTCAATCATAATAGACATCCTCTTGTCAATTTTTTTTATAATGTCAAAATTTTAAGTCAATTTTAGATTAATAGCTGGATCCAAAAAAAGTCACCGAAAGGACTTTAATAAAAAAAAAATAATAATAAAATATTAGACTCCATTTTTTTCTTGATATTTCGAAGAAGATTAATGAAAACAACGAAGGTGTAAAATATAATTTTATTTTACTCTCTGGACTATCAATTTCGCTTTATGTAGCCTCATTAGGTCTGTTAAAACATGAGAATAGATTTATTTTACATTAATATACAAATTATATTTTAAATAGATTCAGAAGATGCTTTTAAAAGTTTAAAATAACGGTCAGTATTTTGACAATAATAATTTAGAATTTTTGAATTTAATTATAGTTTAAAAGTAACTAAAAATAATAAAAATAAATATCCACTAGCTGGCACAGTCGGATGCGTCTACAAAAAGCCTATTATTATAAATAAATCGAAATATATCCCCCTTGTCTATTTAAAATATAATTTTTATTAATGTAAAATTGCAGTTAAGCGCGGCAAAACTTCAGGTGGGTAACCCCGAGGAATCAACATGTTGAATGTCCCCCGGTAGCCATCGAAATATAAGAATATCAATTAAATATAGCTATATTTATAAAATTATATTGCCTAAAATGGCCTCAGCACCCGAGAGAGCAAATAAAAAACAATTTTAGAGGGCCTGATGATGCTAGATAAAATGAAATCGGAAATCTAGACACTATAATAAAATTATATTTTACATATAAAATTTCGGGTTTTCATCTATCACCTTTAAAACAAAAAAATATAAAAATACGCCTTTAGTTAGGCAACTAAACATTCATCTTTTGTTCTAGATATCCATAATGTGTAGGGGTAAATATTGATAATTTTTATCTAAATTTTGCCATCTGAGGCTATTTGGGCACTGTCCTTATTGCAGTGGTTTCCAAACTTTATGTTACAACGCCTCCTTTGCAAATATTTAATCGTATGATGCCTCCCTCCCCCATTATACAAAATAATAGATCTACAAAAACAAAAATTTTTAATGCTAGAAAATATAAATTTTTATAAAAATATTTTTTTTATTTATTCTTATTTGTTATTTTATTTATAAAACTAGCAATCATTTGCCTTGGTGCCCAATATTCGCGCCTCCCTTTAGACTAGTCCGCGCCTCCCTAGGGAGGCGCGCCTCACAGTTTGGAAAACGCTGCCTTATTGAATTGGTAGCCAAAATATCTGAAAGGATAATGATATCTTTTAGAATATTTTCCAACAAAATTTTAAGACAAAGAGATTGAGCATTGGGTAACCCTAAAACATGGATCAATAACCAACAGGCAGATAGGATACAAGAGGAGAGGAGGTAAAGGGGGTAATTACCCCTCCCCCCTCCCCGAGATTTGAGAAAAATATTTTTTTTTGGGGGGGGGAAGAATTTTATTTTTAATATAAAATTTTAAAAATTAATCCTTAAAAATTTGATTTTTATATACAGGCCTGTATATTCTGGTAAACAAGTACAGAATGCACCTTTAAATTACCGAAAATAAGAAAACATTGGGTGCTCTGCGATCAGTCACACCAGATTACCCCTCCCCCTCCGAGAAACTCCTCTGGATCCGCCACTCTTTAGAAGTTAGGTGTTAAAATTTCATGACATGCCGTCATTAGGATACAGGTATTTTAGTGATGCTACTTTTGCTATTTTTAAAAAACGATGGAAAAAAGAGAATTCGATGGCCACATTGAGTTGAATTTCAAATTGGTTGAACTTCCATCGAATTTTCCAGATTTGGAAACTTAAAATAAATTGTTCTATATGGTTGCCAATGAATCTATCCCTCTTGAAGGAGACTATGTTGATAAATATACAAGAACTTTGCAAACAGATGTATTTAGTAGTTATATCTAGGAACCGACCGAATATTTATTTCGGTTACGGTTTCGGCCAAAAAGTAGCCGAAACCTGAGTCTGAAAAGATGGGCTGAGACTCGCATGCAAAAAAAAAGGTCAAATGATTTGCAAAAGCGGAAAGGTGCGGAAAAAATTAGTCTCCCTAAAAAAAAAAAAGGTAAAATGATTTTCACGGGAGGGGAAAAAATTTCCACAGGGGAAAAAAAAAAAAAAAGCTAAAATGATATGAATTTTTTATAGGAAATATAAGTTTCGGTTTCGGGCGGACCCTAGTTATAACTATAGTCCCAGAAATTTAAGATCGATGTGTTACGAACTCGTAAATATTTCCCACTCGGGATAGAGGAATATATTTGCATTTAAAAAAATAATGATATGCATAGTCTTTTAGACTACGAATGAAGAAGGTAACCTTAAGTAAAAGATTTTAGGGAAGCATGAATGAAAAATTTTCCCAGGACAATTTTTCGTATAAAATCTTCTATATGCAACATATTCACGGAACACAAGAGAGGCATCTTCCCAGCATCCCTATGCTGTTCAGATCACGACTAACAGAACAAATCAATTTCATTCTTCCTTTGTCCCCATGACCTCCCGTGATTGGAACAAGCTCCCTGCGTCTATCTTCCCCAAAACCTACAATCTTCAGACTTTCAAGTCTAACCTCAACAGGCATCTTCTCAGTTCCCGCAGTTGAGTTTCCCCTTTATGCTTCTCCTTTTGTTTTTATTTTCTTCCTGGCTGCATGTGACTATTGGTCATTATAGGTCTTCGGACCTTATGCACCCATTCCAAAAAAAATACATCGTGTAAATTTCGGGTGAGGGGAGCCCGATGGACCTCAATACCCTTCAATAGATCCCGGTTTTTCTATCTTTTATGTAAAGTGATTTTTTTTTCAAGATCATTATGTCGGTTTTAAAAAAATACCTACATATTTGATTTTTATTCCTGAATAAAATGAATAAATATATTTTTTTTTAATCTACTTAATTGGAAAAATATTAAAAACTACGTGTTTGTTGATTTTCTTGAAAAAAAAGGCGGTATATTGCGGTTATTTCTTTTTAACGAATTATATAGAATTATTACAGCATAAATATGGAATAAATAGATGTAAAAAAAATAAGATGAGAGGCCTGGAGGCCTGTTGTTTTCTTATTGATTCACGCCTTCACTCCATTTTCATCATCATTATCATTATCATGAACTAGTTTTTTGTTCTGACATGAGTGTCCCCCTCAAGCGATCCTCACCCTTGTCCTCCAAAGGAGTTTGTCCAATTTAAATAAATACACTTTTTTCATAAATAATATAGAATATTTTGCCATATTATTATTATTATTACACTTTCTGTTTTTATGGATAAAAGAGGAAATATTTTAAAAATAATAAATTTTTATTATTTTACGGGGATTCAGTGCAGGACTATTCAATTTTAGCACAAAGATTGAAAATAAATACATAATTATGTATATGAAAAATAAGATGATAAAATATCAATTTTAAACGAGAATTAGGCTGATTCGAGGCAAGGGGGGATCCAGGGGGGTTTCCGGGGGGGGGGGGGGGGGTGCCCAATTTTTTTTTTTTTTTAATTAAAATTTTTTAAAAATAAAAAAATTAATTTTATTAAATTAAAAAAAAATTAAGGGGGGGGCAACTAGTTGACTCAACTAGGTGCCTGGAAATTGACTGGCGTCTGAAGACTCGTGTTCACACGAGGCAACTAGTGTAATCAACTGCTCTCCCCGCCACGAGGAGTCAGTCGGTACTTTTTCATTGAAACGTTTCAACCTTTTGGTAATAGAGTCGAAAACATACGAGGTACATTATTTTCAAGACGAAAATGTCAAAAACCATAAAATATTTCATATATATATGTAATAAATAGTAATTCTCCCGAACCTAGATTTTGACAAATGTTTGGTAATATTGGTAATCTAATATCTAAGTGGAGTGGGTTTAGATAAATAAATATACTTGGACCCCCAATATATATCGTTAAGTATCGTTTAAAGCAGGCATGTTATACTTAAGGCCTGCTGGCCGAATTCGGTTCGCATAGTGATTTTATACGATCCACGACGACTTATCCAAATTAAAAGCTCCATCTTTTGCCACGCCCACGCGGAACAACTCTCCAATAGTAGTATATTGTGTTTGAGTCATTCCACGTCAAATCGATACACTTTTTAACCTCACCATCTCAGATTTCTATGAAATTTGGGTCATAGGTAGAGTCAATAGAGACTAAGAAAAGGACCCAATTTCAACTTGATATCTCAACTCGTTTAAGAAATATGGCGCGTTAAAGTTGTCAAAAATGGCAAAAAGTCGACCTAACCACATCTATTTAAATTGCTATAAAATCACTTAGAGATGAGATAGAGAGATGAATGGGGTGTCATTTTACAGCTTTTTAGATGCCCTTTCCAATGATATACAACACACCTGGGGCGGTAATAAAAAATTTTTTTTTAATTTCAAAATCAAAAATTTAAAGTAATTTTTCTCAAAAAAGTACCCCTTCGAAAATTTTGAAAAAATTCTAAAATAATCCTTGTTTAAAGGATTAAAGATTAAACTAAGTTTCATCATGGGATCATAATGGGTTCATATAGAAAAATTAATTTAAAACAACCCTTTCTTTAGATTTTTGCCATAAATGTGCAAAAATATAATTTTTTTTCAAAAAGTACCCCTTCGAAAATTTTGAAAAATTCTAAAATGGTCCTTGCTTGAAGGTTAAAAGATAATATAAGCCTCATCGAGGGATCATGATGGGATCATAGAGAAAAATTAATTAAAACAACCCTTTCTTTAGATTTTTGTCATAATTGGGAAACACTACACAGGCTAACGGTGATTTTGGTACCGGGGATATTTTGAGCTGATCTCTGAGTATTTGCGACGTCCTTTTTCCAAAAATGCCGTCAGTTTTGCTCGAATAGCTCTAGTTTTAGAGATATAGAGAATATAACGTTTTAATAGAAATTCTGCTCCAAGGCGGCTCTCACTTTGAGTTTTCTAGATTTTTTTATGGTGTTTTCTCTTAAAAATATACAGGTAGCTAAGATACATAGAAATCTAAAGATTCAGCCCAATTGGAGGTGATTTAGTGGTGCAAAACACGGCTAAAATAGTAAAAAAATCCAATTTTTCCAGTTTTTTCTTAACTATGGACAACCCTAAAATTTTTTAACATCCCTGAATGAAAAAGCGTATATATACGTTATTCTGTAATTCTTTAGCTTTCCAGAAATCATTCATTCGTGCAAATCGGTTAATTATTAACGAAATTATAAACAAAATAGTTAAGAAAGGGTTGTTTTAATTAATTTTTCTCTATGATCCCATCATGATCCCTCGATGAGGCTTATATTATCTTTTAACCTTCAAGCAAGGACCATTTTAGAATTTTTTCAAAATTTTCGAAGGGGTACTTTTTGAAAAAAAATTATATTTTTGCACTTTTATGGCAAAAAATCTAAAGAAAGGGTTGTTTTAAATTAATTTTTCTATATGAACCCATTATGATCCCATGATGAAACTTAGTTTAATCTTTAATCCTTTAAACAAGGATTATTTTAGAATTTTTTCAAAATTTTCGAAGGGGTACTTTTTTGAGAAAAATTACTTTAAATTTTTGATTTTGAAATTAAAAAAAATTTTTTTATTACCGCCCCAGGTGTGTTGTATATCATTGGAAAGGGCATCTAAAAAGCTGTAAAATGACACCCCATTCATCTCTCTATCTCATCTCTAAGTGATTTTATAGCAATTTAAATAGATGTGGTTAGGTCGACTTTTTGCCATTTTTGACAACTTTAACGCGCCATATTTCATAAACGAGTTGAGATATCAAGTTGAAATTGGGGCCTTTTCTTAGTCTCTATTGACTATACCTATGACCCAAATTTCATAGAAATCTGAGATGGTGAGGTTAAAAAGTGTATCGATTTGACGTGGAATGACTCGTTTATTAAAGCTTATGTGGTTTGAATTATTAGTATTAGGGGAATTTTTAATTATAGACCACATTTTTGTTATTAATTATTTATTAAAAATATAAATACTGTACAACGTTTCGACTGTTTATTTCGCAATCGTTATCAAGTACTGTGCACTTGCTCCGACTTAAGTGAACAGCAGAATATATTCATTTTTGAAAAATAATTTATTTTTGAATAATGCGAATTTTAAAAAAAGACAATTTCAGCAAATGTATGATAAAGTCACGCGATCGACTCTAATTAGTGTTCGGAATGTAATCTACAAGCAGGGTGGTGGGGATGATGAGTTCGGATCGTGATAAGGGCTCGAGCTAGACTCTGACTAGGTATCGTGCCTCGAGGGACCTTGGCGACATTCTCATTCTCTCTTGAGTTCTTTTATCTGTTTCTGTTTCTCTTTCTCTGTCTACTTTCCGCCTCCGGTCGCCGCTCATTACTGCTGCGGTTCCACGAAGCGAAGACCTCGCGTGCGCCAGCAAAGACCTCCCCCTTTATTCTCTCTCTCTGTCTCAGAACCCAACCTGGTTTTTTTTTTGTATCGTTTTATTTAAAAAATAAAAAAAAAATGGAATTTTTAATTTTTGAATATATATGATAAAAAATTTTTTATGTGTTTAAATATTTAATCTAGAGAAATTCGATCAAGAACAGTCTTAATAAAAAATTTGACTTTTTGATACTTTGACTAATAAAACCAGAGAAGAAATTTTGCATAGGCTATATGAAAAAGATTTTAGAGAAGTTGTCAAAGAATGCAAAAATATTTTTTATTCACACCTTGTTAACGATTTTGAGCCTAAACGTCATCCGTCTCCAGGCTATGATTGTTTAAAAATCGATAGATTAAAAATATTTATTTCAGTAGATATATTATAGTATGAAAAAGATTTATTTATTGGGAAAATATTCTTTTTCATACTTGAAGGAGGCTAAAGAATAAATTTTTTTACACCCTTGACCTGATAATGGCTGACTTTTAGTCCCCAAAACGTCAACAAAGTGTGATTAAAGAATTAAATAAAAAAAGTAAAAGTAAAAATGGGATCAGCAATTTCACAATTCAAGTGATTTTGCAACCCTCCGCCCTTGTTAAGGCATTAATAAGTTGTTTTAGCAAATTATTTTGTTTTTGATAATCTAAAAAACCTGGAGTGACTGTCGCACAGCACACAACTTTCGATTACCGAAGATAAGAGAAAGTTGTGTGCTGTGCAAGTACAAGAGTAAAGTGGTCTTCAGAAGATTTCAATGGCAAAATGAGAATATCGATTTCCTCTATCGATTTTGATTAAAATGTAAAAATCAATTATTTTTTAGATGCTCTTTAAAATTTTACTTCATTTTACTCTTGAAATCTTTTGAAACACCCTTTACTCTTGTACAGGGGCGCGGAACGAATTTGAATCAGGGGGGAAAAAATTTTTTTAGAAAATTAAAATAATTTAATATGTTTAAATAGTATAAAACAAAAACAAATCTACTATAAAACTTTAAAAATTTTAAATAAAATCACAATTTTAATAAAATTAAAATTTTAAAAAATTTGGTAGTGATTTTTCAAAAATGTTTGGAAAAAATTGGGAAAAAATGAATTTCTTACTCTTTTAATTTAGAAGATTTTATTTTTCAAAAGTAAAAATATATCATTTTTAATAAAAAATGAAATAAAAGAAGAAATTTTGCCCCCTCTGCCCCCCCCTGTAGGATGAGGGGGGCAATGTACCCTTGCCCCCCCAGTTCGCCTATGCTCTTGTACTTTATAGGAAAGATAAGAGAATAAATATATTCCCATGTTTATCAATTTTACATATTGAATTTTACGTAACAAGGCAAACTAAATATATCTCGACACCAAAAAAATCTAGTGTGACAAGCACAGAAGGCAATTTTCGATTACCGAAGGTATGAGAAAGTTGTGTACTGTGAGACCAGTCACACCAGATTTTTTATTTATAATGTATTTTCATTGGAATAGAGCAAGCATTCTATTTAATTTTAATTTATGTTAATTATTATATAGATAAATAGATATTTTAAGAAGCTGTCGAACAATGGCCGTCGCCTGAAGGGAGGAAATAATTAATAGATAAATTTAAAAAGAGTGGAAGACAATTTCTATCAAATGCAAATATTCTCTCTTTATCGATAATGATTTACAATACAAATCAATCATTGGGTGGTCAGTTCACCAATGATTAAGACAAGAATCACTAATCAGAGGCAAGAAGAGTACAACGTCTTCTTTATTAGATGATTTAATCTTGTCGAAAAAAATTAATAAAGCATTATTCAGGCAAATGGAATTTCCAATATCTTGTTTAGAATTAAAACTAACTAGTCATTGGCCCTACATAAAATTTTACTTAAAAAATTGGATATCCCTTGACCATTCAGAGACACAGATCTAATAAAGGGAGGATTTATATTACGTCATTGGTAAAATTTCCGTATTTTGTCCTTTGTTGGGGTTCGCATCCCGTCTCATTAAGGGCGGATACAAGGGGGGGGGGGGGTAAAGGGGTAATTACCCTCCCCCGAGATTTGAAAAAAATACCTTTTTTCGAAAAAAAATTTATTTTTAATGTAAAATTTTCAAAATTAATACTTAAAAATTTGATTTGTATTTATATTCTGGCAAGCAAGTACAGAATGCGCCTTTAAATTACCGAAATTAAGAAAAAAAAATAGTGTGCTGTGCGACGGGCCACACCAGATTACCCCCCCCCTCCCGAGGAACATCTCTGGATCCGCCCTTGCGTATCATACGACAAAAATTGATTTTATTTGAATTAAAAAAATTATCATTACTACTATTCCAAATCAGGATTTGATTACATTCATAGAATACACAAATGCAAAGAATACATAAATATTCTCTATACATTTTCAATGGGAGAAATCGTAACTTTAGGAATTAATAACTCAAAAAGTTATAGGAATTTCGGGAGTATTTTTTGGACTCTCCATAACTTCTTTTATAAAACTGTAAAATTCCATCGGGAAGTTGGTCAAACAGAGTGTGACAGTCAGACAGACGGACACTCCGCTATTATTATATGGACCCTGTTATGCATTAGTGTGTCAAGCGCCAAAAAATTAAAAATTGAGTTAAGCACGGAATATTGTTTCAAATGCTATAATTAATAGTATTTTTTATGAAATATGTCCTAAAAAAATTTATATTTAATGTTACTTGCACAATTGACAAAAAAAAAAAATTATATATAATCTAATCAAAACAATGTAAATCAGAAAAACTTTAATGTTAATTTTCTCAAATCTCGGTACCTGGCGTCTGAAACACTAATGCGTAACAGGGTCCATATATAGATAGCTGGTCGACATATTGTAAATATAACAAAAAACCAGGAAAAGTCCCTAGTATTTAGACAATTCATAAACAAAAAATTCATCCACTTTTGAAAAGAAAGTATTGATTTATTTTTTTGAAATAATAAAATTAAAATATGTAAAAATATTTTCTTATCTTGGTTTTTAAACACCTGTTAGCTCTAAACGACTGCACTGCCATCTGTCGGGTGTGGGGGGGGGGATGTTGGAGGTGATCACTTATTATTTAATCATTTAATGTCTTTTTAGCCCCAGGCATTGAAATATAAAATCAATAAATAAACAGAGAAATGGATATAATATTCCATAAATTTTGTTTATTAATGATAAATTTGCATGACAATCGGCCATAATTTAAATAAATATATGACAATGATTTAATCTTATTTTATTTAATTTTATAATAATATGTATGCTGAGAGTTAATTGCAAACATTTTACATATAATAAAGCAATTAGATTCCATTTAATGACTTTTTTGTATAATATTATTTATTAGTGGGGTATTTTGAAAAAAAAAAAAAATCATATGTAATACTAACAATAAGTGAAAGTAGTCTGTCTGTATAAAATAAAAATAACCTTATTAATCCTGAGATCAGTTTCGGGGGTTACATATGGCTACTACAAAGGCGTAGATTCATCCCATGGGCTAGTGAATTTGGCTGAGGAGGCAAGGGGACATCCATCTTCCGGGGAGCTTGGGAGTATGGAGTACCCTTCCAGTTCAAGTGGTGGTCTGATGGTTTCTAATCTAACCCGAGACATTTTTTAAATTTAACCTTCTCAAAACGTAAATTAAACAATTTCTGATGAAATTTTTTAGAATACTATAAAGGATTGTGTAGGCTAAAAAATAATTACACCAAGCTGGCTTTTTACACTTGCAAAAACATAATCCAGGAGCGGATTAAAGGGGGGCGAGGGCGGCGATCGACCCCCCCCCCCCGAGAAGAAATTCACAATATTATAAAAACTAGTAATCTAAAGAAATTATGATTTCCGGGCTTTAATTTCAATTGAATTTGTTATACAAATCCTTAAATAAAAAAATAAAAAAAAACCGCCCCCCCCCGACAAAATTGCATTAATCCGCCACTGACATAATAGCGCACGGGTACAGCTGATAGGAGATCCTTGAAATTGGAATTGTTAACTGCTAAAATACCAAAGGCTCACAAATTTAATATTATAAAGCAAAAATAATTAAAGTTATAAAAAATTTGGATCAGAGGAATCTTCTGGGATCCTCTTAGCCCATGAGTCTAAATAAGATTTATTTTGGAAAATGTTTGTAATTCATATCATCTAACCGGTTAACAGTATTCATTTCTCTTCCCTCGAAATTTTTAAAATGTAGGCCTAGGCAGTTTTGTTCTTATTGTTAAAAATAAGAGTAGTAGGCTACTCATTATAGAGGGTGCAGCGCGGGACTTTCTTATATTAAACAATAATAAAACAAAAACGATTGGAGGTATCATTTTAATTTTTTTTTTTATACATAGTGGTATATTTAAATTTTTTTTCATTGCTTTTTGAAGATGATATCATGAAGGGGGCCACCGTTTCACTCAAAACATTGGAAGAGTCGAAATCTGAAGTTTCGGACCGCTTTGGCCAGCATTTCCGCATCGATCATGGCGATAGCATCACGAATATCGTTCTACAGCTGATCCTGAGGTTTCCTGCGATTCATATACACCAAGGATATGAGATATATCCATAAAACATGCACAAGGTGATAAATCTGGCCACTTTAAATCATTCAGAGTTTTAGTTTTGAGAGTGGTCAGCGCGTTCGCCAGATTTATCACCCTGTGCATTTGCTTTATGAGTATATTTCATATCTTTAGTGCATGCCAATCGTCCGAATACTCTGGATCAGCTGAAGAAGGATATTCGTGATGCTATCGCCAAGGTCGACACGGAAATGCTGGTCAAAATGGTCCAAAACTTTAGATTTCGACTTTCCCAATGTTTTGAGGAAAACGGTGGCCCCCTTCAAGATATCATTTTCAAAAAGCAATGAAAAAAAAAATTTAAATATACCAGAAAACAAAAAAAAATTAATTTTTTTCTTAGAAGAACATCTATCTCCGATTTTCTCTATTACTGATTGAAAACGCCTCATGACACGAGAAAGATTAAAAATTAGTCACCGAAACATCGACTAGACAATAAAAATTATATAACGCATGAGCATTAAACTCAATTGTTGAAATAGAATTTAAAAAATACAGAAATCAGTCTCTAACGTCATTTTTAGCAAATATTGTTGTCTTTTGTTGAAAAAAAAATACTTTCTCACTATATAGAATTCGATCAAAGTTTCTAAAGGGCTGAGGGGCCTGGGTAACGAAGAAGAGCAACAATCATTACTGAAGAGTGATGCCAAGCACGGGGAAAACTCGGGACTGGTAACCCCTAGCAAACAGCGTGTTGAACGTCCCCCGTTAGTCATCGATACTTTGTATTTAAACATTTATTTAATAAAGTCAAATCCCTAAATGTCCTCAGCAGCCTAAATGATTTAAATAAAAAAAAAAGATTTCTAAATATTTAATGAATCTAAAACGAATTATGACGATTTTATTTCAATTCGAGATTAACCAATTTTAATAGGAAACGCTATTTTTATAATATTTTTCACCTCATTCTATAGTTTCGTCTTAAATTAACAATTAAATCTATAGACTCTAGAAAAACTCACCAAAAGGTAGAAATTGTGACAAAGACTAGAAGGATGATTTTCGTCCAGGCAGCTGTTGAAACCTGTGAACAAGCGAAAGAGTAAGAGAATTATAAAATATATTCAACTACCCAAATAAATAATTTAAAATTTAATTTTTAATGGGGAGTGTAGCTTGGGCTTGCAAAAAAATGTTACAAATCAAAAAAATCGTAATTTTTATGTTGTTTCCACTGGTTTCAGCAAATACATTAAAAAATAAACTAATTTTTTTTGTATCTTATTGTTTAGATTTGTATTTTTGTAGTCGGGAAATAATATATTACAATCAATTGAGAGGGATAGAGAGAGGGGGTAATTTAATTACCCTTATTTTTCTAATTATAATTATCGTAATCTTATGTCATGTTTTTTGTAATATTAATTAATCAAGTTATTATATGTATTATATATGAGCATTAAATTAGAAAATAGATAAATTAGTAAAATTAAAAGTAAAAAAAAAAAAAACAACAAATTTTAATATATAAAATAGGTGTCTAATTTGTATTTTTATGGCTTTCATTTAATTAAGTTAAATCATAAAAAAATAATAATAAAATTTGTTAACATAATTAATTGAAGAAAATGGGAGAGTGCAAGTAAGCGATGACGTCACGAACGAAAGGCAAAGCAGCAATTAACATTGAATATGATGATGTTGATGATGCCCATCCATCCAGGGGCCTGTCAACGCATAAATAATCTAATTAGATGCCCCTGTGTGTGTTTTTTATTTTTACTAAACGCGTGCAAATTTTATATAGGCCGGCCTACACTGTTAAAAATTTTCGAGCCAGATTCATACACATGTATAGGAAGTCTGTTACACAAACTGTTTATGAATATTCATTTTGGGTATATGAGAAAGGTCATATACCAAAAATGAATTTTCACAAACCCAGATATGAAATTTTTCATATTCGGGTATATGAAAAAATTCATTTTCGGGTATGTGAATAAATTCATTTTTGGTATATGAAATTTAAATTACGGGTATATGAATAAATTCATTTTTGGTATATGAAATTTAAATTACGGGTTTATGAGAAATAATATACTTTTTTGTGAAAAATGAAAGTAGGAGAACTTTTAATTATAGACCACATATTTGTATTAAATATTTATTAAAAATATATAAATACTGTACAAATATATATATTTTTAATAAATATTTAATACAAATATGTGGTCTATAATTAAAAATTCTCCTAATAATAATATTTCAAACCACAAAAGCTTTAATAAACAAAAATTAAAGTCCTTACGAGTTTATACTTTTGAGGGGAAGTGAATGGTCTAGGTGAAATAATAGTTTTTTTTATTTATTTTATTTTTTCTTTATTAAAAAAAAAATTATATTATATTAAAATATACAATTTTACTAAATAATAAAACAAATTAAAGTATTAAAATAATAAATTTGTATCAAAAAATAAATTTTTATACATTTCCAAGTAAATTAAACACAAATACAAATCATTTTAATAATTTAATACAAAAAATATGTCGATTTTCATCTTCTTTGAGAAGTAATAAAGAGTTACATTTCATTTGCAGTATGATTGGAGTTTATTCCCTGGTTGGAGACTAACCTCACCTGAAAAATGACAAACAATAATTAATTTGAAATTGAGAAAAAAAAAATTTCAATGAAAAAATTCAAATTCAATACTTACGATTTTGTTAGTAAAATGTTCTTATTTCAATATATTGATTAAATATTTATATTTCATTTTAAATAATAATACACGTTCAATTATCTATGCGTTAAATCAGCTACTTCAAAAACAGAATTTGGTGCCAACCTGGTGCCAACCTAACCAATTTCTTGTATATTTTAAAATTAATTATTTTGGTGAAATTGTTAATTTTAATTTTAATTTCTATAGCTATTTAGTTGAATTACTTTATAAAAATTATTTAATTAGTATGACTTCATAAATATTTAAATAGTTTAGAGCGCGAATTTCAAACCAGAATTTAATCAATATAGATTTTGGAAATGAATTTTAAAAGAATAATTTCAAGTTTCCTTAAAATAATTATAAAATAATATTAATAAAAATTCCTTGAGGTAGTCGAGTTATTTGAGAACGTTTAGACCAGTGATTCTCAACTTGTCGCGGTACACTTTTAACGATTTCAAAATTTGGCGGCACACAAAGAAAAAGATAAGTTTAAAAGTTGGTAATTTGTTCATAAACTTTTATATTAATTTTAATTCACATTCTGGGTGTATTAAAATTAAACTACAAAAGCATGTGAAAAAAGAAGGAAAATTCATATTTTTTTTAAAGCGATACTTATTCATATACTTGTATATTAATTTTAACTCATATCCTAGGTCTATTAAAATTAAACCACCAAAGTTTATGAGATATGAATGAAAATTCATATTTTTTTTTACAGTGTATATAATAACATTTATTAGAGAATGTTCAAATAAAATTGAACATGTAGTTGTACTTTCGTTTTTTCGATAATAAATATTTAAAACAACTGGGAAAGAATTGTTTTAAAATTATTTTCCCTCAATAATAACAAATTTAGAAGTTTTTCTGATTATTTAGACATAGGGGCCTAGTACAGAGGCAAAAGGATCTAAGGCTTTCTTGTTTATGTTTGTCTTTAGGATGCATTTTATGGAAAATAGTCCACTCAAATGATGGCCAGAGTTCTTCTAGAACAAATTAATTATTTAAAAAATTTGGTTAAACACAAATAAGTAATTTTTTATTTAATTTTTAGGTTTCATTTATTCTAAGTGAATTAGGGCCGGTTGTTTCATTTATAGTCAACCAACAAACTTATCCAAATGATAGCAAATCATCAATATAATAAACAAGAACACGCTTAATATTCGAGTTAAAAAAATAAGAGTTATTTTCATATATAATTAGATGAGGTATAAGGGAAATTTTGTAAAGTTAGCAACTTAATAGAGGCATTATAAAAAAAAAAAAATTAAAATTAATTTAAATAAATAATAAAAATTAAAATAATTAATTAAAGGTAATTAATTTTTTAACCAAAATTTAAAAATTTTCAAAAAAAATATTGATATAAACAAGGCATCTGTTCCTAGTTTCTTCCTTATACCGAACTTTGGATCTTAGCTAGTTAACTAGAATCTGGGCTTTTATTTAATTATATGATTCGATTAACTAGATGTGAAAAGACGCGAAATGTAAAGTCAAAAAGCTTATCTGAGGGATATATACCATAGTTAATTATAAGTAAAGCAACCAGTCCTTAGTTTTCTTCAATTAGAAATACCAAACAATCAGGAGCCTGATTTTTTCTATTTATTTTTTCGGGATTTAAGGTGGGGGGGGGGATCTAACCCCCTTGACCCACAAACAAGTATACTTTTATCTAGCAAATATTTTAAAAATCACTAGTTATATAGGAAGGCATTTATTTACATATACTGTAGGCCTATTTATCTATTTTCGTATAGTTCAATATTTAATTGTTCAAGGTGAAATTTTTCATGAGTTAGCCTCCCCGGAGGGCACTAGTTGTTTCTTCTTCTCTTCCTAATTAAAATTCATTTTACAAAATATGCAAATATATGTATGCTTCCATATATTAGAATTTTAACATGTTCATAAAGCTAATTGGCGTAAATTAAAATAAAATAATTTATTTTAATTCTTTTCTAACAGAGAGCAGGAGAGAGAAAAGAGAAGAGGCGTGAAATTGAAAATATATAGAGTAATAACATCAAAATGTATATGTTAATATACAAATATATAGAGAGAAAGTATTGGATTCAAGTCAAAAATTCGATGTCGAGATTTTGATGGATATAATATAGGCCTAAACGTTTTGAGGTCCCCTGAATCTCTCAAAAAAGTGGTTTTTGCAACATGTTCTGTCTATCTGTGAACAAAAAGCTAGGAGGTTGAAAGTTTATATTCAAGTTAGGCACCCCCCTGGCACGTGATACAAAACTTTTGAACAAAGTGAGAAAATCGAAAAAAAACTGAAAAAGTACATCAGTAAAGTACTAGTACTCTGTTGCCGATTTTGTTCAAAAGCTTCGTGTCAAGTGCCATGAGGGGTGGCTAACTTAAATATAAAATCTGAATCTTCTAGCTCTTTTCGTTCTTGAGATATTTTATTCACAGACACACAGATAGACCATGTCGCGAAAACCACTTTGTTGGATTCAGGCGACTTCAAAACGTATATATCCAACAAAATCTCGACATCGAATTTTTGACATGAATCCAATACTTTCTCTCTTTATATATTAACATATATAGAGGTAAGAGAAAGTAAATATGAATACTGATGGTAGATAGAGATAAGTGAAAATTAAAATAAATAATAAATTAAAATTTCGCAATTGTAAATATATTATATTTTTATTATAGATGGGTGACAAAACTCTTGAGTTAACTTTAAACTTTAAAGTCGTTAAGGTAAACATTGATTGCTTATTTGCATGGTGGATCAATTCCGAGTGTCGATTTCGATTTAAAACCGTGAAAAAAATTTACATTAAATTTACATAAAGGTGAAGTACGTATTAAACAAAGAGAATTACTAATAATAACTAAATTTAAGTCATTTTTTTATTACTTTTTTAATTTCCCAACCCTCAAGAGTCTATTTTCAGAGATAGAGGCTAATCCGTGACGTCATTTCAGCTTGGGAGGGAAACAAACTTTTTTTGGAATTTTTCTCTCAGGTAAGAGGGCAAAATTATTATTTTTAGAAGGAACCCGAGAATAAAACCAGCAGCTAGTGGACGCCTCCTCTCACTTCAATTTAATTTGCAAATATTTCGACCGGCATCACGCCTGGTCATCATCAGTACAAAAAAAATGATTTTTCGGAGGGCCCGTGTCAACCAATATGTTAAAAATATTTTCTTAGAAATGCAGAGAAGCAGGGGACTATGCTAGTAAGGGGTTTAGATCACCCTTCAAAAGAATCCTAACAATGAGTGGATTTATTCGATGTTCTACTTTTTTATTATTATTCCAAGAGAGCCTATTTAACGAATATATTAATTTGCTAATTAAATAGATCAGATATATATCGTATAATTTGGTCTTGTCCAAATTTATTTAATTTATTTCTAAATTCACTCACCGAGAAAACCGAAAAGCATTTTGCAAGTCTAATAATTTCCAATTACTCTCGATAATAATAAGAATTTTAAGAAAATCAAATATCCAAATTAATGAATGAAGGAACGAACGAGTGAATGAAAACAATAATTTATCAAATTGGCTAGTTAAGAGAAACGTTTAAAAAAAAAAAACTAAATAAGTATCATTTGAAAGAACTTTATCAATGAACTGTTTTATTTCATTCATAAATTTCCATTTTTTTTTTATTATATATTTTTAATTTTATTTGTTTTTCTTTTCTTGTTGATTACTCAAATTACCCCGCTTAAAGACTGCAATTTCATAAATGATTGAATAATTGTGCAAAAGGAAAGAAATGAAACAAAAAATCCTCTTAATAATAGGTAACGCTATCTGACGGCTAAAACTGGAAATAAAACGAAGAGAAGAAAAAGTACACATTTGAAAATTAGTTCATAGTTCTACAATCAAGAGTGAAAAAAATTTATATTATTTTTAAATAGAAAAGAAATATGAGAGAACGCAGAAAGAGAAACAACGACATTATATAGTATTAGACAGATTTGACCATAACATAGATATTGCATTCGCGTTATTATTCCTTTTTAATAAATTTATTTATTTTTTCTAGCAACCATTAACAAAATAGATTAATAGTAATATTATTTTTAAAAGATAAAATTGTGCAAAATTAATTATTTATTGATTTTTATTGATCAAGGAAGGTAAGAACAAGGTTTGTCTTTAGAGTGAATGGTTCAGCAGTTGGCCACCAGGTAGCAGCAGCTATCAAAATAGAATTTTCTTTTAATTCATATGCACCAGGGATATCCACACACCAGTGGCGTAGCGAGGGGTCATCATACCCCGGGCGCTACTCACAAAGAGGCGCCAAATGGTCCGCAAAACAAAAGATAATTTTAATGTCCAGGAAAAAATAAAATAAAAATTTTCCGCAGGGAGGGGGAAAAATTTAGCCTCCCTTAAAAAAAAGGTAAAGATTTTAACAGCAGGGCAAAAAATTTTCCGCAGGCAGGAAAATTTTTGAGTTCGGGTCCCCCCGAAAAAAATTTCTATATACGCCCCTGTATAATATTACGTATATGGTTTTCGAATGGGGGGGGGGGGCGCTAAAAAGGTATTGTGCCCGGGGCGCGAGTTAAGCTCTCTACGCCACTTACACACACACTTCACTCGAGCTCTGTTTTTATATAAAAAGTGCGTCGTAGATTAAAAGAAAAATTTAACGAAAATTTGTCTTTGAGAGGAGGGGTTCAGGTATATCTGGTATTTTAAAAATTTTTGTGTATGGGAGGGGGGGGATTTAAAAATGAATTCGGGCCCGCCCCCCCCCCCGAAAAAAATTTCTATATCCGCCTCTGATCAGAAATGCATAGAATTTCATTCACAGAGATGGTTGCCAAGGTAACAGAATTTAAATCTTTTTCTTATTAGATTAAAATTCATATAAATCAATTATTATTTAGATGCCTTTTCAAAAAGTATATCAGTAATATTTTGTGAAAATTGTTTGAAGTTCACTTTGCTGATGTAATTCAGTTTTTTTTTTTTTTTTTTTATTTTATTAATTTGATGAATATAATAAAAATAGAAAATTATTTTATTGTTTTTTTTTATTTTATTATTATTTTTTGCTCGATTAAATTGTTTCTGAGAATAATGGGTGACGTCATCTCTTTTACACTTGCACTTCCCTCTCTTTCTATTTGGGTGAATAAATCTCAATGCATTAATCCAAACACGAGATTTTTAAGACTATTTTGACAATTCAAATTCAAATATTAAATTAAATAATTACGTATTTATCAATTCGTAATTTTTATTTGAATTCAGAAGGGGTATGAGGTTGTTCCATAAAGTAATCAGCTAAGCTGAAATTTCGAGAGCCAATTCTAAGAAATTTAAAATAAAAAATAATAATTAAAATAAAGATAGCTATTTTGAGTTTTATAAGTCAAATTGTCCACATGTGATTTTCTTTATTATTTATTAATAAATAAATATTAAAAAAAAATCTAATAAAAGATGTCATTTGTGACAAAACCGCATCAGTTTATCATTTGATATCTCAACAGATGGGGGATACAAAAATAATTGGGCCGTGGGAATTATTTAAGTGGAAAATAAATTTGTCACAGATATCAAAAGGATAAAAAAAAGAATCTCTTCTGGGACAAAAATTATATTATTATATTTATACATAATTGTATATCAATAGACATTTGAAGAAATATAATAAAGTATGGGAAAATATTATTTCCATGGTGCTCAGAAAATTATAGAAAAGTTTATAAATGGATAAAAAATATTTTTAACAGAGGCCTACGTGGCATCTAATATCAAGGTCAAAAAAGGTCAGCGAGATTGAACTAGCCAGCTTATTATTGAAAAGTTAAGAGATGTGGCAACGTTTGGTCTAATTTTATAACAATAAATTCAGAAGTAGAGATAAGTGAAAAATAATAATAAAATAAAAGATAAAATTATTTTCAAAAGATGAATATTCATTTCAATTTGTTTGAAAATATATTAATTAGGCTTACTTAAAAAAGGGTAATAAAAAAAAAAAAAAATACCTCACCGAGTCAATTGAAATTAGTAATAAATATACTCACTTTTATGTTGAAATGGTTGTCGCACAATAAAACACAATTAGAATCACAAAAAGTCATTTTAAAGTAAATTTAAATAAATAAAATATAAAACTTTACAATTAAAACTGAGAAAATATCACTTTGATGCTTCCACTACGACAATCAGAACTCACTAAGTGATAGTTCACTGTCTGGCCGCTAGAGTGCAGGACGACAATAAAAAAAGTTTTCAAATTTAATTGTTTAAATTGTAGCATCAAATAATTTTACTTTCCAAATGGCTTAAATAAGAATGCCTGGACCCCCAATAGATATATTAAAACATACGAGTATCGTTTAAAGTCTTAAATGGCCTAAGTTGCCGAAAAGACTGAATGTATGTGTGTGTGAATGAGAAAAAAAGTGTTGAAAAAAAATTGTACTTTCTCTTACCTATGTATATATGTAATAATATACTCTCATTCATGGGCGTACCCAGCGAATGGCAGGGGGGCAGCTGCCCCCCCCCTCCCCTATAAGCAAAAAAAAAAAATTAAATGTTTATAAAGTGATGAAACGAAACAAAATTGGGGGATGGCGACGGGGAATGATTTTTTTGTTAGGACTTGAGGGTTTTTAGGCCTTTAATTCGAAGGCTTTTCCCCTCTATATAAAAAATAGCTATGTCACAATCTGGACAACCATGATCTCCCCCCCCTGGACGACCATGATCTGACCATGCCCCGCCCTAGATTTGATCCTGGGTACGCCCATGTTCTCATTTTGCCATTGAAATCTTCTGAAGACCACTTTACTCTTGTACTTCGCACAGCATACAACTTGCGATTACCGAAGATAAGAGAAAAGTTTTGATAAGTTTTCATTTAAAAAATGAGTTTTTTTGAAAAAAAAATTTGGTGTTATGGTCGGACAATTTGAGAAAATCGAAAAGAACTGAAAAAGTACCTCAGTAAAGTACTAGTACTTTTTGGCCGATTTTGTTCAAAAGCTGGAGTGACTGTCGCAGAGCACACAACTTTCTCTTATCTTCGGTAATCGAAAGTTGTGTGCTGTGCGACAGTCACTCCAGCTTTTGAACAAAATCGGCCAAAAAGTACTTTACTGATGTACTTTTTCAGTTTTTTTCGATTTTCTCAAATTGTGCGACCATAACACCAGATTTTTTTTTTCAAAAAAACTCATTTTTTAAATAAAAACTTATCAAAAAATGACCACAGGCGAATAAAATTTTAAAAAATGGCTTTTACTATGAACATAAAAGTAAAATCAGTAGTTGTTTATATTGTCAAAACATAAAATAATTATTGGGAACAAAGTAAAAAAAATATTCGTTCTAAACGACACAGCCAACATCGAATTTTTATTTTTTGAGAGGTGTAGTAGCATAAAGCTTGAAACCGCTGACTCTATATAATATAACATAATAATAATAATATTTATTATTACATATATATAAAGGTAAGAAAAAGTAAAATAAATATAATTCAATATAAATGTTGAATAAAATAGTCTTATAAATTTTTAATTATTTTTAGAAGAGCAACAAGATGATTAATTCCAAGCTTTTCTCGTTCTCGATCACTATGATCAAATGAGAACAGGAAAAAAAAAAGAAGGACGTCGCACAGTCTCTCTTTGTCCACTTATCTAACCATTAATCATTCAAATATACGAAATCTATATAATTTTATTTGTCGCTTCACGCGATCTCAGGACATGAAATAAATATCGAGGGAAGGGGATGAATCACCTCTCTTTTTTTCATCCCCATCAATCAATATTATGCTAAAAATATTATATTTATTATTAAATAATGATGAAATCGTTGCTGTGTGTAAATTAAAAAAAAATTCACGTTGTCAGCCAGCAATGATATATATATATATCCTGTACCATGGGCGTCCGCAGGATTTTTTGCAGGGGGGCAAGGATTTTTTGCAGGGGGGGCAAGTCACTTCCAGATATGTTAAAAAAAACGTATTTTGATATTAATAATGTTATAAATCTCTTAGTATTTAAAGCTTTCTCACCGCGGCAAGGTGGATGTATACTGTGAAAGGTTTTTTTGTATTTTTTTTTGTTTTATACATTTTTTTGTATCATTTTAATTTTCCAGGGGGGGGCAAGTGCCTGGTTGCCCCCCCCTGCGGACGCCCATGTCCTGTACACACATTTACTACTAAATCAGAGTATTAAGAAATTACAATAAATAAGAGTCCACCATTGTTGGTATGGTATTGTATAATTATAAAGCATCTAGAAACGTCATCGGCATATTACAGTAGATATCATTCAGAGCATTTTTATTTTTGACTGCCTCTGCCCTTCCTTCTAATTTGTTCATCACAGGCAGCAATTCTTCGTCGTAATTTAATATCAATTCTGATAAGTCATTTGTGATTAAAAAAATACCTGAAACAAATGTCATTTTAATATAGAAAAAAGATTGAAAATTGAAAGGAATAAAATTTCTCTCTCTGTTCTCAATCTCTATTAAGCTATTATAAACGATTTGCTGACATCTGTGAAATTGTATCATAATTCCAATCATTTAATAATAATAATAATATAATAATTCCGATGATATATATAAACAGACCATCTGGAGTTTAATCGCGATATTTCCACAAGATTTTAGATTTTCAATCAAACAAAAAAAAATGTTTCCATTCAACCGCAAATATCAGAAAAAATAATTCGCTTAAATTTAGAAGAATATAAAAAGAAAAATCAAACTTGTGTTAGAACACAAGAAAATTAAATGAAAAACTTGATATTTTTTGGTTGTGGATTTAAATAAAAAAAATCTTACATCTGATATTTTTCAACATTTATAAATTCTTATACAAAATTCACTCCTTCTTTCCCTTTTGGAAAAAACCATTTTCTTTTTTTTCAAAAAAATTTTATATATCTTACTATTATTGTTTTTTTCTTACTAATTCCTTGGGTGCTAAATAATAAGGTTGTGTTGTGCCCCCCTCCCGCCTCGCCTCCTTTTTGGTGAACCCCTTTTTTTAATAACCTTATTTTTTATTTTTTTTTTTATATATAATTATATATTTAATTTTGTTGGTAAAGAAGCCTTTTTTGGGGGGGGGGGGGGTCGGGGGGTCGTTGGGGGGGGGGGGGGGGGGGGGAGAAAAAGAATTGTAATTTAATATTATTATTTTTTTTTAATAAATGTTATGATCATAGGCCCTGATGAAGGTCGTGATTGACAACCGAAACGTCGGCGAATAAATATTAAATAAAGAGTTTTTTATTTAATCTCCTGGCTGCAAAATTCCTGCAAATCCTTATTAAATTAAAAACTTTCGATAAAAAAGGTTGGATCGGATTTAAGAATCCGAAGATGCGTGTCAGTGTCTGAGATTTAGATCGCAGTGAGGATTGTGATCTTTCCACAAGACCGGATCTGCGGATCGGGATTCTTTTTAAGTGGATTTTGCCCATCCCTGGATGTAGGATTCTCAGTGGCGCTCCAAGTTGGCCCTGTATCAAAATTTTTTGAAAAACCCATTTTGGGATTTAATAAGGCAAAAAAAAAAAAAAAAAATTTATAGAAATAAAAAAGGAAGCTATTAGCGAGAGTAGAGAGAAAGATAGAGAAGGAGACAAGTATTATAATTTCCAGCCACTAACAAATGACTTAACTTACAAATATATGTCTTTATAGCAAATAATAGATTTTCAGTTAAATGAGAAAAAAATTCTTATGTATTTAGAGTAATTTTATGCTGTTATTTTCTAGCCATTTTTATTTAATTATAAATAATTAATAGAAAATAAATATCCTAAACGTTATTTAAGTTAACAGTCGGCAAATTTATATTTTTTTTTTATGTCTCTAAATATAAGTTGTCTTTAATAATGATATTATCTCCAGATGACTTTTTTTATTTCGGAAAGGGGAAACAAAAAATATGTCTCTTTTTTTTAAATTAGACCAGCTTCAATTGAAATAAATTTCAAGTCAATGTTCATTAAATAAATTTTGCAGGTCAAAGTTCGATTCCCGTCCCAGGTGAATAATTTATTTCAATTAATTGGATACCAATCAATTGAAATAATTTGGGACGGGGTTAGATCCCCTAAATGGCCTCAGATGCCGAAAAAAGATCTTAATTAAATAAATAAGTTTCGAAAATTCGGATAAATATCAATCTACCGGTATATTTAGATTAAATATAAAATTTCAGGAGCAGCGCTGAATGTCTTGGGGAGATCAAGGCAGCCGAAAGTAATAAAGAAAAAAATATATTTCTCTTTTGCTTTATTTCCAACACTTGTCGACGTTTCGGCTGATATTCCGGCCTTCATCTGGACCTTAAAGCTATGAAATGCACACAAAATTACAATTAGAGTACAATATCTGCTACATTGTTTTTTTTTTGTTTTATAGATAAGTGGCTTAGTTGAAAAAAAATGTAACAGATATTATACTATAATTGTAATTATATCGGCCGAAACATCGACAAGTGTTTGAAATAAAGCGGAAGAGAAATATATTTTTTCTTTATCGCTTTCGTCTGAGATAAATAAAACTTTTACTTTCTCTCTTTTTGTCTATCTATCTTGAAAATAGATATATAGTACTAGTAGATCTAATGGAACAAATATAGCATATCGGACTCAGATTCTTTTATTTATTTATCCATTCTAAGCATCGTCTCTTTATATTTACACCCATATTTGTTTAAATAAATTGAATTCGAAGTGATATAGTTAAATAAATATTTATTGATATCGATAGAACGGTCTCTCGAGTTCAAAATCAATTATTACGCGCATTTTAAATTCATTGTCGTCTGCCTGGCAGCGGAGAAGAGCAACAGTCGCGGTGGATGTTCCAGATGTCAAGTTTACCCTACAGTAGGATATCCATCTCAACATAGAAATATGTTTTTTACAAAGTCTTTGCAGGTATATGTTGTAATTAAATTCAATTCCAAATTATTTTTTATAATTTTATTTTTTATTTCTTGTAACCGAAAAATTTCGCCTTCAAGAAATTTACGATATTTCACAGATTTTTGCCAATGTTTATTTCAAAGTGAATGAATAAATTGTGCAATCAATAATAAAATGATATTTAAAAAATATTGTTGACAAATCTGTTAATTTTGAGAAAGTGCGTCCGCAGACCACGGGCATAGGTGTCAGAAAATAATTTCTAATTTAATAATAATTTTTTATTTTTAATCTTATGGATTTTTAAATGTCTGTTTTGTTGAGTTATATTTTTTTCAATAAAAAATAATTCAAATTTTTTATTAGACAATGAAATTACCATTTTCTTGCTAGACCTAAATTTTGCTCTAGAGTAGAGCATCTATTAAATTTTTAGTCTTTATTTTGTCCTAGCCTAATTTTTTCCTTTTAAGTTATTTAATTTTTATTTTAGAACGCGAAAAGCTCGGATTGGTGACCCCGCAACAATCAGCATGTGGAACGTCTCGTTAATGTATATTTAAAAATTTATATAATAAAGTATATAGTAAAATAAAGTCCAACTCCAAAAGCCGAAAAGAGTTAAAAAAAAAAAAACTAATATTCTTTCTACTCAAATTGAAACGTCAGCTTTGAGTGCATCTCATTTTTGCTTGCTGAATCAAATCACTAAAGAATTTTTAGATTAATTCCTCCAAGTTTATCTCTTTAAAAATATTAACAATGCGTCTTCAGAAAAAATTCTTTAGTGTTTACCTTTCCATTGAGTAAAGATGAACAAGTGAGATAATCTTTTTTCGACAAGGGAGGATCAAAAAATTAGAGATTATGAAAGAGACGGATCCTAGCGGAAGGATAGGAAAGATTTGAATTTTGTTTGGCCCTATTTGGTCAGAATTAACTTAGGGCCTTTTTAGGTCTATAATCTATTTGATAGGAACAGGATAAAAATCTTTCTAATACAAAATGATATTATTATGCTCGTTTATTTTTTTACCATAAATTAATAAATACCAAGATAATAATAATAAAGCAAAAGTAGATGATTTATGAATATAATACTAATTTGATTGATTTAAAATTAGTTATGTAGCTATCGAGGAGATAGTGAGAGACGCACACATACACACACTCAATGCCATGATATGCCTTATTTTCTCAAAATAATATCATGAATGAATTAATAATGGGGTTAAATAATCATTGGGTGCAAATGAAAATAAATAAATAAATAAATAAAAAAAAATTCAAATGAATTTCTACGTGACAAATGAATTAGTTTTGTGGCTCTTCTCGTTGTCCGTTGCGTTTCGGTCGTTCTTGAATCTCCCAATCACTTTTTAATCCTTGCAAAAGTTCAGGAGTCCACAATTCGGGTTGCTCTTCCATTAAACGATCGATCGACGACCAGGAGTATGTGCGAGCTAAAAAACAATAAACAGAATATTTAAATTAATTAATATTAAGCTCAATTTTCTACAACAAAATTCATCTAAGTGTTAGGTAGTAGCGAAAAAGAGAAAAAAATCCTATTTTGCGTTTACTTTATACAATAACAGGAATATTATCTCTACGCATGGACTGGTCGCAACACATTGCCCGCAAAGCAATTTTCAAGTAGATTTAAATCTCTGAAATTTAGAAAGAGAGAGCAATTGTATATACATTAGGAGGGTTCTTATTTTTCTAAAATTTTTCCTTTATATTCCTGAAAAATAAGGAAAAAATCGGTGAAAAAGAACACATGGCCCACGGGACTTAAATTTTAAAACAACGATTACATAGGAATTTTAAGATAAAAATTAATTTTTTAAGTAAAAATTACTTATAATATAAAATGCGACTCAATTTGTGATACGGCGTATTTTTCATGTATTTCCCTTTATTGTGCATATTTGGTTATTTTGTAGTGCATTAATGCATGCATATTTTAAGGTTTGATTGTGCATATACATCCGGGCTCTAATAATTTGTAAATTTTATGTATTTTACCCTAATAGTGCGTTAAATTCTTGAAGAACTGTACTACAAATTCTTTTGGAAACTGGCACAACTTGTTTATAAATTTATTTAAATAATTTTTGAATAATATATTATTAATATTGAATGAATGCCTCAATTTTATTTGACTAGAGGCTAAGCAGCTACTCACCTAATTGTTAAATATAATTTTTATATAATAAAACTGAAAAATATGATTGACAAATAATTATGAAATGAAAATGAAATATGAACAGATTTATGCTGAGGAATTTTGACAGATGAAACAATTTAATCTATCTCTCTATAGAATCAGAATTCAAGGCCCATGTCTTTGTTTTATCCTAATTAGCCCTCGGGATATTAGGTAGACCACTAGCATAAGAGGCTGATACTCTACCATTGTGCTATGGCCCAAGGATACAGAATTTAAATTGAATGACATTCAAATGCTTTAAGCATAATTAAAATTGAGAAAGATAGGGTTATTAAACTTTTTCTAAATCAATTACTTTTCTTATTAGTTCTATTAATTTATTATGTAATATTTAAGCTAATTTTAAGCAATAAAAGATTCTAAACAATATATTTCTAGTTTTATTGGAATGTGAAATTAATTTAGTCATTTGTGGACGAAAACAAAGGGAATGCTTAGTTTTAAGAAAATTTTGAAAATTCTCAAAGTTCAAAGGCCACGTGTTCCTGTTTTACAAATGAGTTCAAATTATGCTGACATTATTTTTTAATGAAATGGAAAAGATCTACGGGTACCTGCTATTAAATTTCTAAAAAAGAAAAAAGGACCACCTTAATATGCACTCTAAAAAATTTTAAAAACTACTTCTCATAGATGCAAATGTTAAGAACTTCTAGTTTGTATAAAAGTATTTTTGTCAACAAAAACATATCAAGAAAAGCCTCTGTTATCGACATAAGAATTTGGAAATCCCACAATTTCTTTAAAATTTTTATTAGTGGAAAATATTATTAATTTTTTCAACTGTGTATTTTTCTTTGCCCGCTATTTGTGAGTTTTATAAATTTTTCCATACCCTGCGAATCATCAGATCGACGAGATGGCCCAGGGCGGTTGTCGTTTGTTCTGAACCAAGGCCAATGGCCCCACTCTCGCCCCTCGATCTGAAATATAAACAATACATCTATTATGTTTACTTTTTAATCGAGATATGGCTAGGTTTTAAATTAAAGAAATAAGAGATCGAGAAAAAGAAAACGAGCATATTTCAAGAATTATAACAAAGTAAATTTTTTGGCTTCGTCAGGATTTAAATTATAAGAATCATTCTGTCCTACCACTAGCTAATTTTCTTTCTCTCTATCTTTCAACATATACACTCAACATTAAACTCTACATTCTCGTCTGATACAAAACAGAAAAAGTACATCAGTAAAGGTCCTCTAGGCATCCTAGGTACTAGTACTTTTTGACCGATTTTGATTAAAAGCTTATTTTCACGCCCTAGGGGGTTGCCTAACTTAAATATAAAATTTCAACCACCTAGCTCAATTCCTTCATGCTTTAAATTGAACACAGACAGACAGTCACACACACAGACAGACCATGATGGAAAAACACTTTTGGATCCATCAAAATCTCGACATCGAATTTTTGACATTTTTCTATATATATATAAAGTAAAAATTCATGGGACTTACGAGAGCGGCAGGAGGCCCTGCCCGTGCCATCCGTGGAAGTGAGTTGCTAGATTTAAAGAATTCGCTTCTGCGTCCGATCCTAGGTACCGATTTAGGCGCTTTCAAGAAATAATCATCGTCCGCGGACACGAATTGAGTCACTGCCAAGAGCACTACCAAACCCAGCACTAGAACACAATCAAAAACATGATCTCTTAGTATATAATATAGACTAACCTCAGTGGTTCTCACAAAATGATCAAACATATAAAATTAAAAAAAAATTCTTTGCACCGTTTAACACCATTGACAATTTTTTTTTTTTATAAAAAAACACCAATGCAAGGAAAGCAATAATTATAACAAAGTAAATTTTCCTTCATCTGTGTTCTCTGTGTAAATGGTGATTCTTTAAGTTCAGAAAAATTTTTTATGTAGAAAATAAAAAAATAATAATAAAAATTTTAATTACTCATTAAATAAGCTCCATAGGTACTCTTGATGAAAACCATATTCATGTTTGTTCCTGTAACAAAAACAAGAAAGTAATTTTAATATACGGCTTGGTTGATTGGTTCAGGTTTGCTAACTGACACCTTACTGAATGGAGGTTCTTTTCAAAGAGAGAAATAAAATAAAGGCGAGAGGAGAGGAAGGATCCCTTAAAATGTTGATTTTCCTCTTGAGACAGAAAGAAATTCATTTTTATGATTTATATGTAAATATTGCAATTGTGTTTAGTCCACAAGAGACTCTTGAAGGCGAAATGGATTTGGTTTATCTTCTGTTTACATGAATCTTTTTTTTTTTAAATATGAATCAAGACCGGGGATGTGATTAGAATCGAAGGGCTGGAAATTATTAGGGGTGTGGAAATTGGTCACGCTTAATTAAACTCTTCAGATAAAGGAAAAATTCAGTTAAATTGGCTACCAATTAATCTCAAATATTGAAAAATAAAGGGAAATTCAGAAAAAGAAGTGGTGAGGCAGCTATACTTATAGATAAATAAGAAGTTTGTTTATTTGGCAATGTTTAGAGAAGGCATGTCCAACCCGTGGCCTAGTTGTAGTACTCAGGGCCACAGACTGAAGGGGGATAAATCCCTGGGCCCGGACTTTTTTTTTTAAACACTCACACTTTTTTTTCCCATTCACACAGTCTTTTCGGCAACTCAGGCCATATAAGACTTTTAACGATACTCGTATATTATTAATATATATAATTGTGGTTCAGGCGTATTCATTTAAGCCATTTGGTATTCAAATGGCTTAAATAAAATCATTGCCGAACCCGCGACCCTTGGTATACAAGACAGGCGAGCTACCAACTACACCAAACCCGAGGGCGAGCCCGGACTTTTTATTTTTAAACTTTTCAACAATAAATTCTTAAAGAAAAATAAATTAAATTATAGTTAAATTATATATTTGAATAAGATATTAGTATTTAAAATACTCGATTCGGACTTTAACTGAGTCATAGATATAAATAACAAGAGTGTGTTTTTTTCTCCCATGGTCTCGGGAAATCGAACCCAGGATCTCCAGCCTTTCCGGGGCATCGGTGTCCTATACATTGCACTTGTACTCACAGTCTTGATAAATATATCTATGACTCAGTAACTAGCGGCGGACAAGTGAGAAATTTTTCTTAAAGATTTCTTACTTTGTTAGTGATATGCATACAAGGGGGAGTGTGTTTTTGTTGGTGTAGGTCGAGGGTCCGGTGGCATGGTGCAATGGATAGCACACCGATACCCAGGAAAGGCTGGAGATCCTGGGTTCGATTTCCGAGGGCCATGGGGCGTTTCACCTCACCAAAAAAAACATACAACAGTCTTGTTAAATATTTTAAGTTATTTTTAAAAGCTTGCTCCGACTCTAAATATTTCAAGAAAAAAAAAAAATATTTTAATGTGTGTGACCTTCGACTTACGATAATTGTGATAAAAAAATTATAAATGAAAAATTTCGCCTGTAGATATGCAATCTCTAATCGGATCTATTAGAGTAAACTAGAATTAAATATCACTTGGATAAATTTCTCAATTTTTAAGAAAAGGCCAGGGGAGAGGGTGCCTTATTCATACTCTTGTTCTCCAATAATTCCTCACAGCTGTTCCCTTCCAATGTGTTTTTTTTTTTTATTTATAGATCTAATTTCTATTTACAGAAAGAGTTTTGAAGGGATTTTCACTAAAAGCTCAAGAAGATAAGATAGAAAATAGGGTGAGATTATTTTAAAATTTAATCCTATCTAAATCTCTACGTCTATCTCCAATTTAGAAAATCCTTTTTAAGAACTTTTAATACCTCAATGACTTTTAGATAAACAAAATTAAATTTATTCTTTATTTTAAGATCTTTGTAGGCCTATATACAGTATATATATAAATAAAATTTTCTAATTTGATCCTTCTAGGCCCCGTTTATTTACCCGAGGTATTTTAAAGTTATGGCTGAAGCTGTACTTTATTTCCTATCTCTAACTTCTCAGTAGAATTTTGTTGTCACGCTCAACAAAAAGTAGTTGACACGCTTCAGTCCTGAGGATGGGCGTATATCTAACCGAAACGTCGGCTTGAAGTGACTAACATTTCTCCCTATTTTGTAAGGAGGATGTAATATTGGTCGATAGTTCCTTTCATAGGGTAATATTTCTTTAAGAGTTTTCAGGATATAAATAAACACCTGAATAAGTAGATTGAACCATCTATTTCTCTTATAACAACGCAGGAATATACGTATTATTTTGGAAATTAAAAACTATTTTATTTCTTAAGACAGCAGAGAAAAAGGGTACAAAATCTTTGGAAGTATTTTTTAGGTGAATTTCGATATTTTTAAGTCGAATAAGAAGCGAAACCGAATTTCATTTCAAGTTTTTTTTTTTTTAATAATTTCAAAAAACTTTTCATGATCGATGGAATTGCAATGAAAACAAGAGATGCTTACTAGGCAATTGAGTAGATATTTTTTTTTTTTTTTGCATTTAAAATGTGGAAATTTAAAATTGTTTAGTAATCATTAGGAAATCAAATATATTTATGAAATAAGCCTACATCAAGATAAATATGATCTTTTTTTGGCATTGGTAGTCAATATATAATTTCAATAAAATTTTGTGACTCAGGACGGAGGCAAACCTCTGATCTCAAGAACAAGAAGAAAGACCAGATTAGAGAAGCTTTGACAAGGATTCTAAAAAATGGAAATCTATTTTTTAATGTACTAGAGTGCCTCAAAAAATAAAAACCACAAACAAGCCAGAATTTAAATCCTTAAAAAAAATAGTGGAATTTAAAGAAATATAATTTAATGATAATTTGGATTCGTTTAGATCTTTATTAGTAATTGTTGTTACGAAACTTGACAAGAAAAATTATTTAAAATCTTATACTTATTGAGATTACTTGTCTAAAATTTAAAGCAGATCAAAGGGGCTGATTTTAGTAAGAAAAAACCTTATCAAGCTTTTTTCTTACTAAAATCTGCCCTTCATCTGCTTTAAATTATAGACAAGTAATCTCAACAAGTATAAGACTTTATTAGTAAGCTACAAAATACTATTTTTGTTCTATAAAGAACAAACAAAATGCAAACAAAAAAGACCAACATATCTTAACAAAAGTCCTGCTCGCTAGGTTACTATATTTACTTCAAATCTGTAAATTTTATTAGATAAAGGCCAAAAAAATATAATTTAATCACTGATGGGCAATTTAAAAACAAAACGCAATTTATAGCTCTGATGCTATATTCATAAGAGGGTAGAAAAATGAGAGACGCAGCTAAGGTTTTTCTTTATTTATTTAATCCGCAGAGCTGACGTTTCGGTCAATGTATAAAATCCACTGTGACACTTTCATAATGACTTTTCGCCAGAAAGAAGGTTCAAACAGGGGACCGAAATGCTGTCGGATTAAATAAATAAAAAAAAAAAACCTTAGCTCAGTCTCTCATTTTTCTACCCTCTTATGAAAGGGATTTTTAAATTAACCACGAATACATAAGAAAACTCTATTACAATTATAAGATAAGAGACACATACCAAATTTCATTGATCTAACTTTTTAGATATCGTTTTCACACATTAAGGGATACACGGACAAATGGACACACACGTAGTGACATAGTGGTATTAAAAAAAATGTTTTTTTTTTTTGACTCAAGATTAGGGTTGCGCAAAATAATCGATTATTTCGTTTATTTTCCATAATCGATTATTTGGAAAAAAATCGATGATTTTTGGAAAAAATCGCGTTTAAAAAAAACGAAAAAAAGGTAAAATGATTTTTACGGAAGAGGAAAAAATTTCTTTGGAGAAAATTTTCGTTTTACTTAAAAAAAGGTAAAATTATTTTCACGGAAGGTAAATAAAATTTTGCTAAAGAAAAAAAAAGATATAATCGATTATTTTTCCGTCTGCCCGGACCCAATAATCGATTAATCGGAGTAATCGATTATTTTTTCCCATAATCGAACACCTACTCAAGATATCGAGAATCATCAAAATCTAGAGGTTAGAGGTCGGATTACAATACTTTCATTTCTCCAGTTCGTATATGAGAAAATTCATCATCACGTACGAGGTTTAATTAGGAGTGAAAAAAATTTCAGTCGATGAAATTGAATTAGTTAAACTGACTTTGAAATTCAAAATTAAAAAATAAAATTAGCCAAAATTCATGTCTCTCCTTGGGATAAGAAATTAGAAGTTCATTTCTTCTTAGGAAACACAAAAGACCAGAAAGACAGCCCATTCCAAGTTTAAATTTTTACCAAATTTCCCGCAGAAATGGAAGGAGGGAATTTTCCTCGATGCGTTACACTCACCAGTTGATGATGATGGTGTTTGCAGGCTGATTAGCGACCTGTTTGCTCCTGAGGTGATCTCGCCCTGGTTTTATACTTGTTAGCAAGGTGCGGGTGGCAGCAGACCTCCTCCCCCGTGTGCAGATTAGGGAGGTGATAAATGGAGGCCCCTAGGCCTATCACCTCGGGTCTTTCACCTCTCTCTCTCGCTCTCTTCAAAAACGGGCCACTTGATCATGAGTAGAGGAGGATCAAATCAAATCCTTAATGAGTATCAAATCAAATTATTGCAATCAATCAGGTATTTGCATCTAAAAAAAAATAAAAGGTGATTAAAACAAGCCACAAAAATAAAAATTCGATATTTCTAATATGAATAAATATACAATTAAGTAACTTAAATGAAAGATTTTAGTTAAATATTTTTTGAGATCTATATATACAGTATTTGAATAAGTATTTTTCTTTTTTTCATTTGTTTAAGGTCTTTTTCGGCATCTAAGTCCATTCCTATTTATTTCAAATGATTGGTAGCTAATTCAAATGAAATAAATTTTTCTCGCTTGGGTCGGGAAGCGAACCCAGGACCTTCTTTCTGAGCCACGGGTCACTGGCATTTTTGAATAAGATATTAGTATTGAAAATACCTCGACTCGGACTTAATTAAGTCATCATAGATATATTTAACAAGACTGTATGTTTTTTGATGGGGAGGCCAAACGCCTGATGGCCTCCGTGAATCGAACCCAGGATCTCCAGCTTTTCCGGGGCATCAGTGTGCTGTGCATTGCTATTTTGGTAGGACAAGGGAGAAATTTTTCTTTAATGTTCAACTTGCATATAAAGGAAAGTGAGTTTTGTTGGTGTAGGTCGTAGGTCTGGTGGTCTGGTGCAATGGCAGTACACCGATGCCCCGGAAAGGCTAGAGATTCTGGGTTCGATTCTCGGGGACCATGGGGCGTTTGGCCTCACCAACAAAAAATATTCTCACAGTCTTGTTAAGTAAGATTTTATGTTGAATAAAATGTCTATTTGAAATTTGCGAGTTCGAATCCGCCCCCACCCCCCTGGAACCTGAACCAAGACTAGATATATAATAAATAGGATATAAAGACAAAATTATAAATAGACTATATAGGCCTATACTGTATATAAGAGAAAAATCTTGAAATTTTCTATAAATTTTTTCCAAAAAATGTTTTACTCCCCCCCCCCCCATTAATATAGGGAAGAAAGGGTCAAAAAGTTATGGCCCCAACCTCCCTTAATAAATTTCTGGGAGCGGCTCTGCCCTAAGAAGTAACTCACCAGGCCTCAGGTGAATAAGCGAAAGAAAAATGATCAAAACTTAAATGCGCCGTTATTTTCTTTGAAGAATTAAAACATAAAGAAAATGACACCTACACATTGTCAAAACAAACACTTGAATTACACTAAAATTGAATTAAGAAAATCAGTTTTATCAATGCTATCACACTTTGGAGTGTGATGATATATATAGAGAGAGTTGCAATCTCACAGGTCATGACCTCGCCATTCCAATACAGTCGCTTAATTAGCATGATAAATTTAGAAGCATTTTGAAATAGGTTTTGGGAATTTTATCTGTTTGTATTTATTTATAGTTTCCTCTACCAGTTCATTCATTCATAGGAATATAAACAAAGATTTTTTTATTTTAATTTAAATCTCTACTTCAATCAGTACTATGAATTTGATGATGCTACGGAGTGTTTTGAGTTATAATGATCAAAAGTGTTAAATTAATAAATTTCTGGGAGCGGCTATGCTCTAAATTATATTCAAGTTTCAATATTATCTCATGAAAACGGAAAATGAAAAAAATTCCTCACTGATTTTATTAAGAAATAGATAACAGTTGAGAATAAAGAGCTTGGGTTCGAATCCGCCTTTCAACAAATTGGCCAAAGGATTAAGAGCCCCATCAGAAAAACGAACAAAATGCCCAATTCGTGAAAGCGGACAGATAATATTTTTGTTCCAAAATAAGGGATAGCGGATAAAAGATTAGTAATAACTGTGGCCCCTCAAAAAGATATTTGGCCCCATGGTAATACATAGCCTATAAAGGCTGTTGCTTATTATTTAATAATATAATTTATTCCCCAATTGTTTGTGTAATATATAATATTATTTTTTTAAGTCAAATCTCTTTAAAAGATTTCGACGCATCTCAGATCTCCTCATTCAAAAATAAAAGAAATTTAGTTCTAGTTGCGTACATACATGTTTTTACTCTGCATTTAACCTTCAGTCTGAATTCGAAGCGGAAAAAAGTCTCTTTACTTTTATTTACGAAGATGACTTTTTTTCAATGAAGATTTCATCATTGTTTAAGATAAAAACCCATTTTATTCACACTGGATTAAGCCGGATCATTTCAAAAGAATAAAATTTGAAACACTTTTTAGGCACCTGAGCACTGCCTAGAAAAATTTTCCGGAGAGGCCGGCCTGGAATGAATATAATCAACGTAGGCCTATAGAATTTTTTTTTACAAAATAAAAGAAAATCATATGAATAACAACATTAGTAAATAAAAAGAATAAATTTCTACAAGAAAGAATTAACCTATTGATTGATCATAAAAATAAAATTAATTTGAATATATATTTTTTGTTATTTTGGGCACCAAATTGATAATTTTTATTAATTGCATTGAAATAGTTACTCAAATTTCCAGAGGTTGTTTGAAAAAAATAAAAATTATTTTATTCGCCTGCGGACTAAGAATAGGCAACCGAATCTACAGCAAAGAATTGATGACAACTTAAATCAGGGGTGGGTAAAACCCTAATGGCCTGTCCAACCGAAAAAGAATTAAAAAGAAAAAAATCTGGGGTGACTGGCGCACAGCACACAACTTTCTCTTACCTTCGATAATCTAAAGTTGTGTACTGTGCTTGTCACACCATATTTTTTGTGTCGACATGTATTTTATATATTTATATTTTTATATGTATTTTATATGTTTCCAACAGTACGGTACTACATTCGAATTTCAAGATGTAAAATTTAAAAGTATGGGAAAATATTTATATTTTGTTACCATAGCAGTCATTTCTCCTATCTTCCCAATGAAGTACAAGAGTAAAGTGGCCTTCAGAAGATTTCAATGGCAAAATGAGAATATACATTAAGAACAACGGTATCTCGTAGTTTCTTTCTTGGACGAGGATTATTGAGAATATCAAACAGCAGACTTCTCTTCTTCCTTCCTTGATGTTTGATTACTCCTTTAATTTGGGAGTGGCATACAAATTGCATATATCTGAAACAAAATAATAAGTTATTTTGACGATTTGCTGGATATTGGTTGCATAAGTTTTGGGATTTTTGAGACTATTAACCATCTTCTCCATATTTATCTCAAATAATGCTTTTGTCTCTCAATTTGTAGATCTTCATCAGAGGATTCTCATTGCATTTATGTCGAGCCAGACCCTTTCATACTCTCAGAATGAGTTTGGCTGAAATATCGAATGATTCTGTCGTTGGTAGATTAAGTTGTTCTTAATATTCTCCACAATCACCATGTCCTGCAATTCTCGATTCGGACGTCAAATAAATTGGAAAAGATTTGCAGAAGACTAGAACATGAAGAATGATTTTGCTGTCAGGCCCAACTGGATTTATTTGAGAGAGGTACACAATGAAGTTCTCGAAGGCGATTAATCGATTTCTAAAATACAAACAAAAAGATTATATATTATATGTTTTAATTATATATTGATTTAAGGTCCTTTATTTTGACATTCTCAAAATAATATCTTAAACATGCGAGTCTCATTAAAAAAACACTTTCTAACAGTATTTACAATTTTAACTACTACGTTTCTCTATATGTTTTTCTTTAATTACATTATTATTTTTTGAAATTTTAGACCCCTATATGAGGCCCCATATGAATCGTGCTTTCATCCCAAGGGGAAGCTGATCACCCAGAAGGGGTGAGAAACGGGGCCATGTCTCCTTGGGAGTTAGATTATATATTTATTTACTTACTGTTATTATTTTGGATTTTATTTGAAAAACTTCATCTTGCATTTATGCACAAGTATCGAACACTGTGAAAGAAATCAATTTTATCATTTCTGAATACACAAATTTGTGTTTGTGTATATTTGCCATTAATTTATATAATAAAATTATTCATGATTTAAAGATTCATCCACAGTTCTCGGATGAGGATATTAAAGCAGGCTTGGGAGGCACGGGATTGGAAACCGCGTATAAGATTAATTATATATTTTCAAATAAAAATGTCTTAGAACAAAAAAATTTTTTTTTTTATTTAGGATATGAGTTTATCTTTAAAGAAATTGCATCATTTTGGGATATTTTCGTTTATACTTAAAATAAAAAAGAGAGAGAGAGAGAAATAAATAACGTCAATAACCACCTGGCAATAACATCTGGCCTCACCCCCTCAAAAAATATTCCTCATTGAATAACCTTTAAAGAAGCCCCTATCTCTTCTATTTCGCCAATAAATCTGCAACTTCAAAGCCCTGAGCACCATATTAATGAGAGAAATAATTAATTTTATTTTTTTATTTCTATAAAATAATTTTATTTATAAAAATAATAATATGAATAAAAAATATAAAATTTCTAATTTAAAGATAGATAGCCTGTGGAGAATGTCAGCTCGCTCTTAACTACTCCAAATAAATTTAATTAAATTAGGTAGAATTGAGGATTAAAGTAATTTGATTTAACAAGTGAGAGGAGAAAAAAAAAAATTTTGAGCGGATATTTCTAGATTCAGACTATTAAATTCATTAGGGGATTAGGCGGTTTTGATTTTTATTTTAATTCTTTAAGCTTATTGATATTTGATCAATTACAAAAAAATCTGGAGTGACTGGTCGCACAACATCTCTCTCTTATATTAATTGTAATAATAATTAAGGTAATTGAAAGTTTTCTGTGCTTATCACACCAGGTATTTGGTCGACATATATTTAGTGTCCTACAGATGTGAATTTGAAGATGTAACATTTATAAAATATTTATATTTGTTACCATGGCAACTATTTCTCCTATTTTCCCAATGAAGTACAAGAGTAAAGTGTGCTTCAGAAGATTTCAAGGCCAAAATGAGAATATACATTTTAAAGAACATCTAAAAAATAATTGATTTTTGAATTTTAATCAAAATCATTGAAGCGAATTTTGAGAAAATCGAAAAAAACTGAAAATGTGCATTAGTAAAGTACTAGTACTCTTTGTCCGATTTTGTTCAAAAGCTTCGTGTCACGTCCCAGGGGGGCACCTAATTTAAATAGAAAATTTCAACTTCATAGCTCTTTTCGTTATTGTGATATGACATGCAGTCAGACACACCCACAGATATTAACATATATATATGTAAGAGAAAGTAAAAAATTTTGATTCCCAAAAAGGGAGATAGCTAACTTAAATATCAAATTTCAACCTTGAAGATCTTTGTCATAAACAGACCAGCAATACTTTCTTTATATTAACAGAGGTAAGCATGGGCGTAGCCGGGGGAGGCAGGGGGGCTGTTGCCCCCCCTGGCTGGTCCTAAAAATTAAAAAAAAAAACAAGCAAATATCTATTTTTCCCATTGGGAATTTTTTTAACACCCCAATCCACTACATTAATTTAATTTTTTTTTTATTTAAATAAATAATTAATAATCTATGTATATATTAATTGCAAACCCCCCCTCTCGCCCTAACGAGAGGTTGCCCCCCCCTAACAAGAAGTCTGGCTACGCCCATGGAGGTAAGAGAAAGTAAAAAGATTTTCTAAATATCCCAAAATAGAATAAGAGAAAAAAAAGCAGGCAGAATGACGATTGAAATGTAAAATATAAAATTAATATATTTTATTTTATATATATATATAATAATTTACATTATAGCTATTAACAAATTACACTAACACTACATACAAATATACATAGCTATTAATACATTTGTTAGTAAATTTCTAAAATAAAAAAAAAAAGAAACTAATATACAAACTACAGTTATTTTTAGTACTACAAACAGTGGCTTCTAGTATGATTTACTGAAAAGAGAAGAAGAAGATGAAGGATTAAAAGAGAGAGTCATTAGAGAGGATATCACGAGAGGCTCACCAACGGGGTTCTTGTTGGGTGTTTTCTAGTTATTAGACTCATTTTGTGGAAACCATGCTGAGCATGCCTCGGTGGCGATCTCGCACATTGAAGACAGGGCTTTGACGGCGGCGTCGAAATCTGCGAAACGTGAAAATTGTTTTATTAAAAAATTCCTCTCTCTAAATGCATCGTTTTATTTGAATACAATTGAATCGTGGAAGCACAAAACAGGGTAAGTGCCAAAATTAGAGTCTCGAGATAATCGCGAAAAATTGTTCAAGGACAGTACAGTGGCACTTCAGCAGAAAATCTCAAAATCTCAAGAAATGGCTCATACAGTGAGGGACAATATTAAGTCCCACCTATGCGTTTCCTACTTGTGATTATTTTATTGTTTTTAATAAATATTATATATTTTTTAATGGAAACTTTCATGGTTCAAACCTACAAAATGACCCTGCAATCGCTCTTTTCTTTCTTCCTTACTATAAGATCTACTCAGCTATCCACCTCACTCTAATTAATTATTCAGAGAGTTTTATTGACACCGGGGCTACCTAATTTCTCCATTATTTTATCACAACTAGTTTTGAAAATGGTTATTTTTTAAGCCAATATGATGTTCCTCTTTAAATCTTTCGAATATACCGTATAATAAACCCTCTCACATTTAAAGTAAATATTAAAGGAAATTCTTGAATCAATTGAACTACTAACAGGGTTCATATATTTGAAAAAAAAACCTTTCTCAAGTGGAAATTCTTAAAAATAGAAAATTTTTATCTAATATTTGTTGTTGTTTTTTAATTAATTCAAAGAACTTTTTTTCAAAGTAGTCTGAATTGGATTATGGAAATAAATTATTTTGCTTTGAATTAAAAAAAAAAAAAAAAACATTTGAATTGAAAGAAATTCTTTTTTTTCCAGAATTTCTTAAATTAAAAAGGTTCGAGCCCAAATAATTTCGTCCTTAATATAATTTAATTTGTTCATTTGAAATTGGAAAATAGATTGAAAAAGATTTAAATATAAATCGAAATGAATTTGTGTGTGTGTATTCGTGTGCTATATACAATCACCTGCAGCACTGCTGCCTCTTTTGCCAAAGATGGAGCCGTTAAATGGGGGTTTTCGGTATGCAAGTGCTCCATTCTCGAGGATAAGAAGGAGAGCAACTGCAACGACTACAACCAGGAGCGAAGATGATTTGGGCATGTTGATCTGCAAAAGAAAGACCAAGATTAGATCTGTACTAAGAACTTTGAGAAATAAAGGGGTATTAAGAAATTTAAAGGAGCTAGAGGGCTGGTAGTAGAAGCCTCTAAGATCGTTGGAGTGAAGTAATGGCAAGCACGACGGAACCCTGGGTAGGTGGACAATAGTGTGGCCCAAAATTTTTTGTTTTCCAGTTTGACCACCCCATAAATTTGTAACATGTATCATGTATCCATAGTAATAACATTGTAAAATTTCAGTTGGCTTTAGAGGAAGAGGGTGCTCAACTGAGTGTTTTTTAATTTTAAACTGGTAACCGTTGGCTCTAGTTGAAACATTATGCTTTAATAGGAGAATTAAATTCACAAGGTTTTCTGTTTCAATAATATATTAATTTGATATTAACACTTTATACGTATTTCGACACCATATGTGTCATCTTCAGTATGTAATTCGCTTCTGAAGATGTCACATATGGTGTCGAAATACGTATAAAGTGTTAATATCAAATTAATATATTATTGAAACAGAAAACCTTGTGAATTTAATTCTCCTATTGAGTGTTTTTTTTTTTTTTTGTAACACGTCAGTATTGTTAAATACTATTTTTAAATTAAAAGCCTTATTTACGTGTTTTACTCAATATCCTGACAAGTTCTTTTTAAGAATTTTTCATAAAATAAGATATTACAAAGTCGATGAACACTCTCTTGTATAAAAGATCGGAGGCTGAAATTTTGAACACAAAATCAAAACAAAGGGAAGAACTTCGATTTGAATTTTTTTTTTTTTTTGCCATAAAAGTTTGGACCACTCTAGTGGACAAGCATGTGGAACGTCCGCAGATTGCCATCGAAACATTATAATTTAAAAAGTATATTCTCCCCAGGTAGGATTGGTTGTATTCAAGTTCGGCGAGAAACGAGCTGGAAATGCCTAGACCGATGTGACAGTTGCGGAATCTTGATGTATTTTGGTCTAATAAAAATAAGCAATGATTTCTTTAACAGGTTAATGTAATGTTAATGGTACATACAGAATGAATTGATGATTTAATAATAAAGGATGTAGTGTCTTTATGGAATTTAGGCTATTCAAAAGACGGGTACGGAATGGCGACCTGGCTTGGCTTCTAGACTACGCCCTGGGGACAGCTTTCAGAAACACACCTGGTGCGTTCACAAATATCGTGAAGCACAAGGCGCGTAAATACATAACAGTAAATTTACAATAAAACCACTCAGCAGGAAAATTAAAAAAAAAAAAATATTTTCAACCCAGGGTATTTAATTATTTTTCTGCTGTATAAGGTTTTAAATTTCTTTATTTTATTTAGTCAGGCCGAAACTGGAAGTTAATATGTACCTACATTAGTCATCGTTCAATAAAAATCCTGAAAAATATCTTGTATTTTTTATAAAATTTTGCAATAACTCTTACAACTTCCTAATTTTTCTTTATTTTAGTTTATTTAAGTTATTTAACGGCATCGGAGTTGGGCAGTATCCTGATATAAGTATCTAAGATACATTTATCTGAGTATCTTCGACTTTAAAAAGAAAAAGATACTTTCATTTTTTATTCATATTTGAATTTGGTGTCTATTAGATTCTCTTTTGTGTTTTATGTTTGTTTCTTCTTCTGTTTTAGACTTTCTAAACTTGGCGAATTACGGTGAGGTGGATCTCTACTAAAGAAGGAGGTTTCCAAAATATTTGGATTTAATTTTTTTACCGTGTAAATACAATAAACTATAATAGTAGACAACAAGCATATCATCAATAAATGCTCAGTTGTTATCTTGATGGCTGGATATTATGACATGGCAGTGTAGCAACGTTTTTATCAATTTCTTGAAAATATAAATTGGTAAAAACGTTGCTACACTGCCATGTCAACTAACCTGACAACTTGACATCATTTTTGTCCTGATGAAGAGTGCGATCGGCACTCGAAACGTCGACAAAAAATAGATTGTTATTTTATTTTTCGCCTTGGCTGCCCATATGCCACATCCTCATAATAAATTCTCAGTATTATATTACTTGTATGTCTTTTGGGCCCTATTTTTTAAAATTTTATACTTAGGCCTATAACTAAATATGTATATTTATATTCCCCCCAACCCTTCTGACTTTGGCCTATAAAACTGTTTTTTATTTATAAACTTTGGGATATGAGTTTAATGGCAATGCTAAAGTAATATTTTTGAAAAGGTTTTGAGGTTTTGGATGTCAAAACGAAAAACAAATATTTTCGGAAAAATATCTAAAAAAGTATTTTTTGTGAAATGAATTTTTGTGGTATGAGAAGGGATGGCAACCCCTGACCTCTAAAACTCTACGAACAAGGGGGAATTTCTTTATTTAATTTGGATAAAATTTGATTTCCATTTAAAACGGCCTCTGATGCTAGGAATTATGAGATAAAGGAAAGAAAATTTCATTTAGGTAAGGAATAGAAAAATTGAAATTCAAAATAGTCATTTTAAAAAGTTTTCTTGATTGATTTGATGTAAAAATAAAATACTACTTTGATTATTTTGGAAATTTCATTCTAAATAATTGGCTTATAGAAATAATCGCCAAACCATCTAAGGTGTTCGGGCGAGCAAAAGTAAATAAACATGAGGAATCTAAAAGCTAGTTTAATTTCACCTCGTAAATGCAGTTATAATTTTGATATCATAATAATAAAATGACTATTGAATAATTTCTAGTGATATATATAATAATAAATTTATTTGTTTTTAGTTGTTTTAAAATGAGCAGTGATATATAGTAATTAATAATAAATCCAATTATATTGTAAAACAAAAGACATCTTTTTTTAAAAGTGATATTGACTTTGTGTCTTTTGCACTCTGATTGAAGCAGCTTCTACCTTTGGAATTCAAGTTGACTTAGCCCCTTTTGCCCTCTGACCCAAACATTAATAAAGTAAAAAAAAGTCGAGACGAAAAATCGAATTGAATTGGAATAAAGACAAGACCGAGGGTCTCGAAAGAGAAGATCCTTAAAGAATATTTCCCCGAAAATGATTAATATTTAGTGCCCCAAAGAGGGATGTGGCTCGGTATTAGACTAAAATTTTTAAATTATTAAAATAAACACGTCATGTGAAAAAACAATTGAGGTTAATTATTTTAATTACAGTATGCAAAACTTCCATAAAAATACAATTTTTGGATATATTTAAAAAGGCAGCTAATTAAATAAAAACAGGTGTATTAACTTAAAAAGGGAGTAGGAGAGGAAATTAATCAACTTGTAGACGTCAATTGATGATCAAATAAGCTATTTTAAGCAATTAAATAAAAATTGCATCAGGTTTTGATAGGAAAGTATATAAAAAAAGAGGGGAAAAGGGCGCGTAATCAGAGGACAGATAAAGTACTTTTAACAAGTGGGAATTTATTTGTCAGGATCAATAGAGTCAATATAAAAATAATAAAGAGTTTTGAAATTACGATTTTCCACCTATTTGTTAAAAAAAGATCGAGGTCTTGCTTCATCCCGCCCTGTGCGATTAAATTATCAATTTAAATTTAAATAAATAGCGATTATCGAACTAATTATATTAAAATTTCTAAATGATTTTGTTTAAAAAAAAATAATAATAGATTAGCATGCTGGCCATTTGTACCAAGGGTCGCGGGTTTGTATCCGCGAAGAATTGACTACCAATCAAATTAAATAAATAGGGACGAGGTCTAAATGGCCATAAATGCCGAAAAAGTTCTTAAATAAAAATAAAGTGAACTCTCAGCCATCAAGATCAGTGTTGTTAAAAACACCAATCAGTGATGAAAATCAGGATAGGTGGCCCCCGAAAAAAAAGACTGCTGAACGCCTGCCGGGAGCCATTGATACTTAATTATTTTCAAATATTTATAATAATCCTTAAACCTTATAGTAAATTTCCCAAGCCGTAGATTTGTTGCTTAGGAAGCCGCGGTTCTGATATCATTGGCGGATCCAGAGGAGGGGGGGTAATTTGGTGTGACTGGTCGCACAACACACAACTTACTCTTACTTTCGGTAATTTAAAGTTGCATTCTGAAGTTGTTTACCAGAATATAGGCTATATACAAATCAAATTTTTAAATATTAAAAAATTAAAAATAAAATTTAATTTCCAGAGAAAAATATTTTTCTCAAATCTCTGGGGGGAGGGAGAGAGGGCAATTACCCCCATTATCCCATCCTTGTATACCCCTTGACTAATATACAGTATATAAAGTGAACAGGAAACCAAAAAAATTTGGCAATCCCTCCCTTAGAAGAAATAAAAGTTGATTTCTATTACATTAATCAATGATTATTATTTTGATAGTTTTTAATTATAGACGACATTTGTATTAATTATTTATATTTTTAATAAAAATTAATACAAATGTGGTTTATAATTAAAAACTCCCATAATAATAATAATTCAAACCCCAAAAGCTTTAATTAATCAATGATTATAAAAGTATTCGGCTTCTTTTAGAGATTTTTATTTTTTTGTAAATATGCTTCAGAAAATTTTTTTTTAACATATTTTCTTTCTTTTTTTTATTTTGGTATTCAAGGGGCTCGAGTATGCTCAGAATAAGACCATCATTCGACCCAGATTTTTCGTAACAGTCCCGTGATTCTAGCTCCTCAGAGATAGATTTAAATTT
>JAKCPI010009138.1:0-10872 GCA_023213315.1 Euborellia annulipes
AATAAAAAAAATAAAACTAATTTTGTTTCAGACACTTACACTCCCCCTCCTTTCTCAACAGCTTATATTCCTCTCTGCCCTTAGTGAAAATACAAAATATTTAATTTCATATTCAAAAGAATCAAAACAGCTTCAAATCATTGTTTCTATCATTTTTTTTTTCTCTACAAAAGGGTACTCAAGACACCTGCTAGGTGCTGGCTGACGGTGAGGCTGTGGTGCCATTACACTAAATCAATTATTCCTTGATTCACTTTGTACCAACAAAAAAAAGATAAGCAGCGCCTCGCCAGCGGAAGCGACACTCTCGACTGAACGAGATAAACTTGTCTCTTCTCTCTTATTATAGGATAATAGATGAAAATAACAAATTCCCTTTTTATTAAGAAGTAAAAAAATACCTTTTGCTCTAATCTAACTATATTTAGAGCTGTAAAAGAATATTAAACAAGTGATTTGGACTATTCCCAAGGCCTTTCTTAAATAATCAACCCTTCATCTCATCCCTTAATCTTATAAAAAATAATGAAGCTATTTTTTTGAATGTTTAATATTTATTTGGCTTCGATTTAGCTATAAAAAAATTTAAAAAACATATTTTCAATTTTTCAACTCCCTAATCAATTTTTTTTTTTTTTTTAACAACTCTAATTAACACACTTCACACAGACTTTTTCGGCAACTTGGGCCTTATAAGCCTTTTTACGATAACCGTTATTAATAATATATATATTATTAATATTGTTTTTTTATATATTTTATGTATATCGTCGCCTGCAACACGTAGTGGCGTGTACTCAATTTCTATCATTTTTCAGGAGAGCTTTTTTATAGTTCGTGTTGTTATATTAAATGTATAGATACGCAAAATATAAAAAAACTTCTAAAGAATTTGTGAAAAAGCATGGAAATACAGATTCGTCACTTTGTGATAATGTCAGCAAAGAACTGCCAGGACTCGGCCTAATTTTCCCTTGTATCTCAATTTTTAATTTTTTTGAGATGCCGCAAAAAGCGACGCTATGTATATTTTGTAAAAATTTTAGCCCAATGGCAGTTGGCTAGACGGGCAGATGAAAAAAAAAGATTGATTTATAAGGAGTTGGGGTCCAGGCATTCTTATTTAAGCCATTTGAAATCCAATCGTAATAAATAAAAAATAATTAACAATGTTATCGCCTTAACCCGGAGAGCTTGAAACATCCCTGAATCCGCCTTCTTTGGGTTTACACATAGGATAATTTTCTAGAATGAGTCTTCTTTAGGAAACAGTGGTTTTCGTAAACTTTCTTACAAGAACGCCTCCTTTAAAAATATTTAATCGTGTGACGCCCCCTACCCCACACTTTATAATAAAATAATACAAAAACAAAATTTTTAATACTAAAAAATATATAAATTTATATAAAAATATTTTTTTATTTTATTCATATTTTTTTAATTAATGAAAACCTCCATCCCAGAATCTTCTAAATTTAATTATTTTTATTTATAAAACTAGCAATCATTTGGAAAATTGATCTTGGTGGCCAATATTCGCGCCTCACATAGATCCCGCCCCCTGGGGAGAGGCACTCTCAGTTTGGAAAACTCTGATCCAATATATCGACGCTTTTATACGTATGACGACACAAAAATCTGGTGTGACAAGTACAGAACAGTACCTTTGGTAAGAGAAAGTTTTCTGCTGTGCGACAGTCACACCAGATTTTTTAAAAATATTTTATTTTGGAACTTTTCGGGTTTTCGGCCATTTTTTTTCGGCGATTTTTTTTTCGTCGAGATTTTGCTTTCGGCTAGAAAATTTTCGGTGCCGCTTCTTTTCGGCGACTTTTTTCGCCGACTTTTTTTTTCGGCGAGTTTTTTTCGCCGACTTTTTTTCGGCGAGAATTATTATATTACACTGGCACTACATTTAAAATATATTTTCCAGAAATCAATTATAATAAAAATAAAAATTATCCAGCAATTTTTTTTTGTTTTTGCGGACCATTTGGCGCCCCTTTGGGAGGCGGCGCCCGGGGGCATCATGACCCCCTTTTGCCCCCCCTCGCTACGCCACTGATATCCCTATTTATGGAAGTTTTGAAACAAATTAGAAACCCATATCTTGATGACGTCATGTTGCATCTGGCCATTTAGACTTTTAATTGTTATTCAATATAATTTTATTGTTGGATTGGGAAGGAACTGAGGATTAGAGAGCAGCTCTAAGAGTAGGTCTTAATTGATTTTTTTTATAAACCAATTAATGGTTTACAAAAAAATCACAATAATTTCGGTAACCATTGTTAGAATCATGGAGCCATGGAGGAATCTCTCGAAATCTCAAAAAATAAATACAAATAGATGATTGACTAGTATAATAAAATTTAAACTGTCCTAGAATTTAGTTTAAACTAGAACAACTACTTTAACCTCGAAACAGGAGGTAGAGGTAGAGATCGCTCTTGGCTTTCAGTTTCATTTAAATGAAATAAATGGCGTCTTAATATCGTAAAAGACTTAAATAAAAAAACTGTCGGAAGGGTCCTAACTTAACAAATATAAAATACAGCCTCGTAGCTAATTTCCTCCATGATTTTTTTTTTTTTTTTTTTTTAAACATTCACACTTTTTTCTCATTCACACTCACACTCACACACATTCACACTGTCTTTTCGGCAGCTCAGGCCATATAAGACATTTACGATAACCGTTATTTATGAATTTATATATATTAGGGTCCAGGCATTTTATTTAAGCCATCTGGTATCCAGATGGCTTAAATAAAATCATCGGACTGCCTGGGGTCCGAACCCGCGACGTTTGGTATATGAGGTTAGCACGCTAACCTCTACACCACGCCCCGTGGGCTCCTCCATGATTAAAATCGTCACCCAGAGAAGTAACACAGACAGATCAATTTGCGGGACAAATTTTTTGGACCCAGAGGACCACAGATGTATTTCCATCAAAATCTTGACATCGAATTTTTCACATGATCGCAATACTTATATATTACATAGTGCCTGCTGAGAATCATAGTGGCGAAAGTCCGAAATTCAACAATTCGAGAAAAGGCGTTTGAAAGTTTTATATACATATACATTTAAATAGCCGGGCAACAAATGAATAGGCCAGAATCAATAGCAATGAATGGAAATATATTTTCGCCACTTTGGTACTCAAAAGAGAAGACGTTTTAACAAGGTTTCGTAGACTTAACTCAAAAAGTGAATTTTCGGGCTTTCGACACTATGATTCTCAGCAGGCGATATATAGATAAGAGAAAGTAAAAAAAATCAATAAAATGACGTTTAGCACATCATCAATAAAAAATTCACATTACTACAAAAGGATAATTTTCAAATGAATCATTTTCTTATTATTAATTATCAAGGAGAAGGGGAGAGGGGCGAAGCCACCTAAAGACATCAGTTTGAGTTAGCATAAATATATTCTTTCCTTCTTCAGAATAAATTTTCTGACTACAGATCTGCCAGGCACAACTTTAAAAATATTCAATAAATTGCAAGTAAACTTCTATTTAGTAAGTATAGCCCAAGGATGGAGAACCTTTTTGAATGTGGGTTAAATTTTATTCATATTTTTTTAGAACTAGCTCGTGGGTCACTAATGCCCAATTGTAACAGAGTTAAGTTTAAAAATTTTAAAATTCAATTGGCTTAACGGGTAAAAATGGGCGTGATTTGACGATTTAAAAATTTTTTAGTGCGCTTCTTTCCTCCTTCACGTCCAACTTTTTTAGGTGAGTTTCTGTGAGTAGCAATCATGGGTCAGTAAAAAAGCAGTCAGTGTCTAACCCACGGGTCATAGGTTCGTCATCACTGGTAGAGCCTAATATTGAAAGTAAATTTCACCATAAGGATAAATAATTTTATAAAATTCATAAAAATAAAAAATGTTTCTTTGTAAATACGATTCGTCATGTAATTTTTTTCTTTTTTAAGAAAATCCCTTACGGTGCAAAATTTCTCTCTCTTTCGATCTTTCGATCTTTTTGTCGTCACGTCTTGATGATTCACAACACTATACTACAAAGAAGAACGAAAAACAACAGACACTGGTCTAGTTTTTTTCTCCCCTTCTTTTTGTTCTTTTTTTGTTTTTTATCATTTTATTTTTCGCATACTGAATTTTGCACGGGAGACGATTGAGGTGACAGACGACTTCATTTAAGAGGAGCACTAAATCTTTTTTTCAGCCATATTCAGAGCAAAGAATGACAGAGGAATATTAAGTGCCACTTGAGTTTTGGGGAGGCCCAGAAAAAGGTACTAACAAAAGCCCCAAGAATGCAGGTCAAATGCAAAACAAACAACAAAACATCAACCTAAATGCATTTTATTTATTATCTATTCACAATTAGGGTGAGAGAAGAAAAAAATTAGCCAACATTGGTGGCGCTTTATGGCTATTTAGAGAAGGGGGGAGGAATCAATTTTTATTTTAATAAATATCTAGGAGAGGCAACTGACCCTTCCTCCTCCTGGAAGGGGGTTGTTTGTTTTTTGTCGACTGGTTGTGTTTTTGTTGTTTTTTTTTGTTTTTCTCTTTTTGGGTTTGTTTTTGTGTTTTTTCTATTGTTTTTTTGTTGGTTGTCATTCGTTTTTTGGTTTTGTTATTGGTCCGGGGCTTTTTCTTTCTCTTTGTTTTTTTTTGGTTGGGGCCTTCTCTTTCGTTTTTCCCCTTTAAAAAATTCTCAAGAATATACAAGATTGAAATTTTAAACTTTGTCTAGATTCTTCCTTATTCGATGATTTAAAATTTTTTTTTATGTATTTGTTGCGCAAAAAATTTCAATAAGAACGGTAAAATGTCTTGTTTTTTTGTAGGTACAAAATCTTATAAATTAAGGTTCTCCAATTGATGATGATTAAAGATTTTTTTTTTCAACCCTTTTCGGCTACTGGAGGATGTTCATTGAAGATAATTTGATTTCGGAAGAAATAATACAGCAAATGTTTCTACGAACCATCTTATATTTGGAAATATTTCTGCTGATCCAGAAGCTTTTGTTTTGTTGTTTTTTTTTTTATGTCTTTTCGGCATCTTAAGCCATTTAAGACTTTAACGATACTTATTATTAAATTCAATAAATATATTGGGGTCCAGAGACATTTGGACCGTTTATTTTGAAAGTGGTATAAGTCCATTTTCTATTGTTTTGAGAAAATGAAAAATTAACATATCTGTTTATTAAAAAATCTATTTACTGACTAATTTTCAATTCTACAAAACATGGGAATTTTTTAAGAAATTTACCACTAGCTATTAATACATAGAAAATTTACATTAATTTTATGTGATATCTCATTTGTTAAAAAAATGGACTTACACCACTTTCAAAATAAACAGTCGGGTCGAACAGTCCATTTATTTATATAATTTGGTATCTAAATAAATTAAATAAATATTCCTCGGACTGCCTGGGATCCGAATCCGCGTCCCGTGGGTTTAAGACTATCAATATTGACATTTGTCAACACCTCTCGAGAGGGGAGGGGGAGCTTTTAATGTTTTATTACTCCCGAAATCCTATAGTGTAAAATTATTTTGTAATTTTCGGGGTGGAGCCAAAAAGGCTTTCATTTCAAATAATCAACAAATGTCTAATTTTGACATCAAAATAATGTCTCCAACCTTTCTTAGCTGCATATCCTCTCAACTCCAACAATTACAAATCTACAGCCATAAACACTGCTAATGTAAATTATTTTTCTCATAATTTATTAATGAAAATCTGTTTTCTTATTATTAAATAAAATTCTCCTCGATAAAATCAGATTATGGACCCTGTTTTGGGAACCCCTGAACAGCCAGACAAACATTCAATTTCACAAAGCTTAAATCGGATCCTGAAAGTGTTATCCTAAAAAAAAACAACTACCATTTAAAACGATATCTGTTAAGAAAAAAGTAGGTAAAGAAAAAAAAAATAAAAGAGTTTTGTCAACCCTTGTCCAAAGTATCAAAATGGATTCTCTTTGGCCGCAAACACCACCAACATTGAAAACAATTTTTAAAGACATAAATAGAGGGAAAAAAATGATTGACATTTCTATTGTATTAAATCTTGTACAAAACAAAAAAAAAGAGTAAAAAAAAAGGGGGACACAATCTTGAGCCAATCTAGGAATTTTGCAATTTCAGGTTGGCATTTGGAGTACCTATTTGTTATTAACTCAAGAGTCTTGCGGTATTTGAATAACTAAGGCGATTTAATCCTATTAATATTTCACTTGTTGGTGAGATCAGTTATTCAAATTCACTAGTCCATGTTACGACTATAATCGCCCTACAAGGAGAGGGAGGGTCTTGCTGCCCTAGGGAAGGGGAGTAAAGAAAGCTCGCTCTTAGGGCCTGTTGCCTCTCTTCTAGACAACTAGAAAATCATCGATTTAGTAAACAAGAACACGCTAAACCTTCGAGTTTTAAAAATTGAGTTTTTTCACATATAATTAGCTATCTGAGATGTAGAAAGTTTTGAGAAGATAGCAGCTTGGTATCCAAATGGCTTAAATAAATTAAAATATTTAATTAAAGTTAATTAATTTTTTAACAAAAATTTAAAAATATCCAAAAATATAAACAAACAAGGCTTGTGTTTCTAATTTCGTTCCTTAGTTAAGCCTTTAAATTAAGGAGGCACTTTGCCGAGGGAATAAAGCAGTAGACTTATAATACTGAGTTTTTTTTTTTTTTTTTTTTATTTAATTAAGATCTTTTTCGGCATCGAAGGCCATTTAGACCCCGTCTCTATTTATTTAAATTGATTTGTAGTAAATTCAATTTAAATAAATTTTGTTGCCTGAGACGGGATGCGAACCCGCGATCCTTGGTGTACAAGGGCAGCTTGCTAACCCCTACACCAAAGTCCGATAGCATAATACTGAGTTGAAAACAACTCGAGTTCAAATCTACCTCATGGAAAAAAATTATCCAACCCTATTTGGGATGCTTCCCTCCGAGGAAGGAAAAGGGACGCCACCTCAGTATTATTCCCATGAGTCACTCCTTACCGCATCCCTTTCCCTATCAATTTATATTATTTGCAAATATTGTCACTGACGGTCTCAATATTTTGAGTTTAAGTGGGGGAAGGGGGAAGGTATCAAAATTTGTGGTGATAAGGCGCTACTGCTCAAAAAGAATTGGAGAAAAAAATAGAGATTAAAAAAAATAAATTATTATTAATTATTGATTGACAAATAAATGAATTTTTTTTTTTTTTGTTCAATGGAGAAAAAGAGAAAGAGGGGATCTATGCCCCTTGAGCTAGATAACATTGCAGTTAATAAAATTTACATTGCTCTTAGCCCATAGGCATAGCGGTAGAGTAGGGCCTTTTGTGGGAGGTTGGGTTCCCTTCAAGAATTTATTTCAATTGAATTGGCTACCAATCAATTGAAATTAAGAAGAATCTAAAAGGCTTCAGATGCCAAAAAAGATCTAAAAAAATGTTATCATACATTAATGAATAATTTAAAACCTAGTGAGATGGCATAACTTTATTTCTGCCAAAAGTTATTTTAAAAATAAATAGATTTTGTGAAATTTAGCAAATCTCGATAATTTCAAAAATCTGACTTAGAATTTGAGGTTGAACGACAAATGAATTTTTTCTCAATTTTCTTCTTTTTTTTCATTTAAATATCCATCCATTGTTGAAACAAACAAAGCACAGTGGTAGAGTAGGTCTATTCACCTCGTGTGTAGGGAGGTTGGGTCACCAGGCACTCCATGCATATTTATTTAAATCATTTGGATACCAAAAGGTATAAATAAATATGTGTATCGTTGCAAAGTCTATATGGCCTTAGATCCCTAAAAGACTAAAAAAACATCCAAACAATTAATAAGCAAAGCTGTTGTTTTATGAGCGAATTACATCCAATATGTAACTAATTTCGTGATTAAGCAATTTTGATGGTTCGTTTCGGTTGTCTTGTGTTCTCTAAAGAGACTCTTTTATAATCCAAAATCAAGCTTAAGCTATGAGACTAATGGATGTTTTTTTTTTTTTTTTTTAGAATAAAGATGTTTCTCTTTCAATTTAATTAACCTATTATAAATTTCAAAGAAAAAAAAAACTAATTTGCATCATATATTTTGGTAAATTTGGTTTTAAGTAGCTTAATTTGTCATCATCATTCATCATTTGTAAATTGATTCTCGTATAATGATGAATGCTTGATTTTTATATTTTTTTTTTTAAATAGGTTCACTATGATTTGACTATTTCGCTTAGGGGCCCACATCTTGTGGGTACGAGGATGGCGACCACGAGCTGCCCGAGTTGGGACAGGCATTCCTTCTGTTCTCTGTATGTCTCTCAGGGCCTTTAATAAATTTTCTTTATTCTTCCTTGTATATTTTCAATAGGCGTCAGGCCGTGCGACGAGCTGGCCTGTTCTATCCTTCCGGTCACAAAAAAATAATAAAACAATAGGGGAGAATGAAGAGAAAGAGTAGATCCGCCGACCCCGCACCGCGGGAACAAGGCGAAGAAAGAAAACACGGGACCGAAACGTCAGCTGTGTGAATTAAACTAATAAACAAATAACTTTAGCTGCATCTCTCATTTTTACCCTCTTATTAAAAGGAGAAGAAGATGATTTGACAATTAGATCAATAAAGAGGAAAGGTGACCAGACAAAGACAAAAATTATTGTTGAACGTTATCTCTATAGGTAAATAAACTACTTGTATAAGCAGTGGCGTAACGTTTTTTAGCTGCCCCCCCCTCTCCTCGCAACCTTTATTTCGGGCCCCATTATTAGACCATACAAAAAATATTTTTAAAATACCTTATATCCTTGAACCCTAGGGCCCGGGCAAGAGCAGAGAAATTTTCAATATTTTTTTTTTTTTTATCTAAATTTTTCCGTTTTTATCGGAGCTTTGAGGAGACCCAGCCCGGGCCCCCTCCCCGCATCGCGGGGTCTGCGGGGGCGTACGTTACTCCACTGTGTATAAGAATAAACAAAGGCAGCAACACAAGTCATTTCACAACCCAAAAAACAAATCAAGCCTTCCTTATTCCTTTAATTTTAATTTAAGAAGTTAGAAATATTGGTGCATAGCCAGAAATTTTTTGATGGGGGGGGGGGGGGGGAGGGGTTTCAAGGAAATCTTTTCAAACATTTGAAAAATTTAAGATTATTTTAGGGCATTTATAAATCATTTTTTACTTTCTCTTACCTCTATATATATGTTAATATATATAGAGAGAGAAAGTATTGGATTCATGTCAAAAAATCGATGTCGAGATTTTGATAGATCTTCACGTTTTGAGGTCCCCTGAATCCAAAAAAGTGGTTTTCGCGACATGGTCTGTCTGTGTGTGTGTGTGTGTGTGTGTGTGTGTGTGTGTCTGTCTGGCTGTGTGTGTGTCTCTGAACAAAATATCTCAAGAACGAAAAGAGCTAGGAGGTTGAAATTTTATATTTAAGTTAGGCACCCCCATGGGACGTGACACGAAGCTTTTTAACAAAATCGACCAAAGAGTACTAGTACTTTACTGATGCACTTTTTCAGTTTTTTTTCGATTTTCTCTAAATTTGCTCCAACGATTTTTTTTTAAATTCAAAAATCAATTATTTTTTAGATTCTCAATAAAATGTATATTCTCATTTTGTCATTGAAATCTTCTGAAGACCACTTTACTCTTGTACTCCATAGAAAAGATAGGAGAAATGGTTGCCATGGTAACAAAATATAAATATTTCGATATACATAAAAATTTTACATCTTAAAAATCGAATATACTGTACTGTCGGAAACTAAATACATGTCGACACAAAAAATCTGGTGTGACAAGCACAGTACACAACTTTCGATTACCGAAGGTAAGAGAAAGTTGTGTGCTATGCGACAGTCACACCAGATTTTTTTATAGAGTAAATTATTATATTTTACTTTCTCTTACCCTATATGAAATATAATTTGTATTATAGAGCTTAAATATCTAGTCATGGCTTGGGTCCCATGGGGGGGGGTTTGAACCCCTAAAACCCTCCCTGGCAATGGTGCGGTCTTACTTCAATATCGGGATATTGCCATTCATTCCTTTTAGAATCATGAAGCGAGAGCTCTACCTTTGCTCCTCTCAACTATAAAAATCTCAATGCAATAAAAGATCTCTGTCCTATTTTATCTATCTTTCGAGCTAAACTAAAATTTTCAAATGCCTGACATTTATACTTCACTTCGTGTTCTCAAACAATTTTTTTTTTTTTAATTACTCTCCACAATTATGAATATTATAATAATAATAGTAATAATTATTTTTTTTTTTTTGCAATAGTTTAATTAAAATTAGTAGTAGAGCATTGCAAAAAGTTGTTGCTTGTTAATAATGATTAGCCTGTTTTTATTTATTTATTTATTTTTGAATAAGGACACTGACAGAGATGAATGTCGCCCTAAAACGGTGACTTGTTTTCTTGCTTCTTTTGCCCTTTTTGGTGGCACCCCTGGTGGTCTTTTAGAGCAAATTGCTTGCGATCAGATAAATCTCTCTCTTGGAGATTTCAACAGCAGATGAGGAAGGGGGATAATGACGTCAGCTGGACCAAGGGCAATACAGACAAAACCAAACCACGAGATAACCTACTTATGCTCCATTTCTCGACACAATAACATTTCGACTTACAAGTTTGTTTTTTTTAAGTTTGCACAACAAACTATGTTTTTTTTTTTAGAAAAATTTCTAAATTATTGTAGATAAATATTTATTTATTTATTTCAGGACCAGAACTAGGAGCATTGTTAGGAAGGGCAGCATTTAATTTGCCGCCCTCTTGTTACTTATATTATAATATGTCATCCCCTCCCTCCTCCGCGCCGTCACTCTAACGAAGCCAA
>JAKCPI010009139.1:0-11913 GCA_023213315.1 Euborellia annulipes
ACCTCATGGAGCCAATCATCGGTTATCTTCAATATTGCGCTCTCACAAGAATGTCCACTCCGAAAACCAGACTGCCTATCTGTTAGCATTTTGTATTTTCACAATAATTCACCAATTGTTTCCTTTACACTTATCTCCAAAATTTTTTCATATACTGGTATGGTATTTATAGGTCGGAATTCTTCACATTTAACAGTCCTACCAACCTTTGCTTTAGCACCACCAATGATGTCTTCCCTCTTCAGGAAAGTGACCCTGGGAGAGTGATGCATTTATTACATCCAGGAATCTATTGGCTATAATATCAATAAGAATCCTGAATTATGGAAATCGTTAGTCCATCATTACATCCTCCGGTATTTTTTAAATTTCTAGTTATTCTTTTCAATGATTTTATATCTAATTTTTCAAAACAAGAAAGCTCACCCGGTCCGTTGAAGCTTCCATCCAAGAATAAGAAATATTCAAGCCCCATTCTATCTTCATTAATTTTATTAATAATTCCGTCTATACTTGAAACAAAAGTATTTATTGAAACAATCAGCTATTTCCGAACTATCATCCACAGATATGCCACAAAACACGACATGTCTTTCGAAAACACTCTTTTTTATTGTTAGGTAAAAACACTTGCATATTCTTCCACATCTCCCGACTATTTGTCCTATTTTTATCAATAATTTCATAGAAATATCGATCTTTAGCGTTTTTAATATCATTAACCCCTTTATTTGGCTTATTTGCTTATATCGATTCCATATGTTTATGTCATTAGACACTTTGTATTTTTTATAAAGTTCATCTCTTTCTTGCATTGTTCTTATAATTTCCTCCACTAATCCATTTATTATTATTATAACATAAAGGAATCTTATAAATTTGGCAAAGGACACAATTCATTCACGGATTCTGTCAATATTTTCATTAAGTTATTCGCAAGTAAATTAACATCAGAAATCTCAGGGTTCCACTCTGAATTAAAAAGTTTATCTTGGAACAGATCCTTATTATAATTTTTGTAATTCCGTTTTTTTATTATTTTTGTTTCTTGAATCATTTCACTCTTATTGATTTTAAAATATTCGATATCGACTTTAATTATATAATGATCACTAATTCTTGGTTGGGTTAATACTTTCCAAGTTAGATTATTCATATTTGTTATAAGATGGTCGATTACTGTTGAACTGTTAGGAGTCACTCTTGTGGGTTCATTTATTATTTGTTTAAGTCCGTTCTTGAAAATTATATCCTTATATTTTTGAACATAAAATAAAAGACTGATTGTAGTCATAATTAATATCGCCCATAATTATTTTATTTCCCACGAATTCTTCCAGTTCCTCCAGATACTGATCGAAATAATCAAGAAATCTTGCATCCTCCTTATTAGGGGGATGATAAATGACCAATCAACAAAACATTTTCATCACCCATCCGAAACTCCAAAGAAACAAGCCAAAGAAAATTCTCCAGATTTATCCTATTCACAACCTTATATTTGAGAGAATTTCTTATATAAATCAAGACGCCTCCAGTTCTTCTATTTTTTGTTTCCACTTGTTCATAATTGTATCCACCTATCTGGAGTTCATTATATGTAATCTCTGGGCATATATGTGTTTCACACATAGCAATTATTAGAGCATCTGATCCACTCACCAAGTATTCTATTTGGTCCTTATTGTTAATAAAACCCTGACAATTAAAACAAAATATGGAATCATTTTTCTTAGACTCTAATTGCTATATCTGTCCAGAATTTACATATTTCCGCCTCTGTTCCACCATTCTCTGGAAAGTTGCACAGTTTTTATCCCACACGTCATGATTAATGTTCAGATTCAATTTAAATTTTTTATTAGATTTCAAACAATTAATACATTTCTTGACTTCACTCTCACAATCCACCCCACGATGGCCCCCGGCGCACTTCGGGCAACAAATCTCACTCCTACATACCCTCGCAAAATGTCCGAACCCCCAACACTTGTAACAACGAATCATTCCAAAATCATCATAAATTCCACAACGGCTCCAACCAATGAAAACTTTCTCCTTAGATTTTAAATCTTCATAAACACCCTTATCCATCTCAATACTCAATCCAAATTTTTCATTTTTAAGTTTTGACCTATGTATTATTTTTACATCTGACGGGTTTATATTCAAATCATTCTGACATATTAAATTCTCTATCAAGGAACCATCAGGCTGTTCATATTCGTCCCCACTTATGCCAGCAATTCTCATTCTATATTTTGAAATAACATTTCTCTCAAAAACTTCATAATTATGACCTAGGTTACTCTGTATTTTATCTTTAATATCTTTGTTGCCATCGTACTGAAGGACCACCCCGCCATCCTTTGTCCCACCTTTCATAGTTATTCCTATTCCCATTTCAGCTGGTTTGATTTTATTTTTCAATTCGATTTTTGTTTTGTTTAGGTCATCTATTTTTTTCTTCGGCTTAACGATTAATGACTTATTTTTAACAACAGATGAATAAGTCTTTTCATTTGTTTCTAATATATTATTTTTCAAAAAAGTCACCTCCTCTCTCAAATTTCGATTCTCCTCCATAATATTATTCAACTTACTTTGCATTTCAGCCGTAGCCTTTGTAAGATCCTTCACCATTTCAAAAAGTTCCCGAATCATCTCATCGTCCTGTCCTCTCCTGCACTGTCTGCACAGCCAAGTAGATTTTCTAAGATGGAAGCCTCGAAGAACAACTGCCTCACACTTTGCGTGAAACAATTTTTTTGCAGCCTGTACATTCCACAATCGATTTTTCATCGTCGAATTGTTTAAAACAAAAGTTGCAATTTGAGTCACCCATTTGGGCCATTCATTGACTGATTTTGACCAAGGAATTATAAGGAATTATTGAGAGGTATGTTCATGCACCCGAGGCCCTTCGGGGCAACTTATGGTTAAGGGAAGGCCCTGGATTATATAATTAGGTTTGAGAGGTCAAATTTTTACTCTATAAAAATTTCTTTTCTAAATTAAAAATAGGAATTTTTTTTTTTTTTTCAAGAGATTACGGATTAATATTTTAAATACTTATCTATAAATATGCAAGGCACACAAAGAAAATTCACCAAAACGGCTCTAGGGCCGTATAATTAATCATATATACACCCAACAAATAGCAAAAACACTCGGCGAAAAAAAATGCCATTCACTGATGCAAAAAAAGTCGAAAATCGTCAAAAAAATCTCCCCCAAAATTAGTCAAAATGCAGGAGCCAAAAAAAAACACATGCTCACCTCTTTAAATCTATACATATATGACTCTAACCATACAATTTGTGACAGATATAATAAAGCTTTGGAAGTTGGGAGGTTTTTTTTTCCCCCTTTTATCCACAAAATCTTTGTATACAAATAATGATTTTTATAGCAATTGTGCCTGGACTTTTGGTCATCAATGCATGATGAGAGAGATTAAATACCAACAAAAGGGCCTAAAAAAGAGCAGCATCAAAGGATTCACTTGAATCTCAAGTTAAAAAAAAAAGGGAAGATCAGCAGCTCTCTTTTCGTCATTGGTTATCATGAGAAAACGGATGGATGCTCTGCTCTGCTCGTTAGCAAAAAAAAAAAAAAAAAAAAAAGGAAATAAAAAACGAGGATCTAGAATAGGTGCGTGCTAGAATATAGAATAAATAAAAGTGTAATCGCGCGCTGATTGTGGCAGGTGTCGTTGTCGTTGTTGGAAGGTGCGTCAGGTGGTCGATGCCCGTGTAAGCAGGCAGGCGATGGCCCGTGCCAAAGGGCCAGGTGCTTACTGACTGACTGACTCTTCATGGTCTTTTTCTTCTACTCTTCTCTCTCTGTCGCTCTGCCCTAAGCACCTGCGGACGATCATCTCTCTACTCGGTTGGTTGACTTACGACCGACAGACCGAGCAACAGCAGCAACACACACACACACTCGCCGAATGACAGTTGCCAATTATCATAAACATAACTCTTTTAATAAACGACTCTACAAACAAAGCTCTTTAGGTAAAAAGTACTACTTCCAAGTGACGTATTTAGTGTAAGGAGTATATACCGAATTTCATCGATCTGGTTTCTTGCGTTTTTAAGCAATCGTGTTTCAGACACACAGAGACGTAATTCCAAAAGAATATACGAGAAGGTTTTGGGGAACTCATTCCGGATTTTTATTTAGTGAATTATTTGGTAGTAAAGAATGACACTTACGCAAAAAAACGAATATTTATTTTCTTCAATCATATGTGTATTAATAAAAAATCTGGTGTGACAAACACAGTACACAACTTTCGATTACCGAAGGTAAGAGAAAGTTGTGTGCTGTGCGCCAGTCACACCAGATTTTTGGATTCAGGGACCTCAAAATCTGAAGATCCATCAAAATCTCGACATCGAATTTTTGACATGAATCCAATACTTTCTCTCATATAATTATATATTACATATATACATAGGTAAGAGAAAGTAAAAATACTTTTGTAATTCAATCTTGTGGCTCATTAAAAAAAAAAACTATTTTTACTTTCTTACCTCTGTATATAGAGAGAGTATTGGTTTCATGTCAAAAATTCCTAGAGATTTTGATGGATATACACGTTTTAAGGTCCCCTGAATCCAAAAAAGTGGTTTTCGCGACTTGGTCGCATCCTTCCTCAGGAGTATCTGTATTTTACTAACTTGTCCTGAGGAAGGACGAGATTTCGGCCGAAACGTCGGCAATCGAAATTAAAAATTAGATAAAGATTGATTAAATTTTTGTCTGATTTCTATCCTGGCGTAACCTTTTATAAATCTAATAATAATTTCATTTTTATGAAAAAAATAACAAAAAAAAAAATGGATCTTTTTTCGGTCAATCTTTATTTAATGAAAACAAAAATGATGTTTCAATTCTAGATTATCTAGAATTATCTTCAAACTATTTTATTTTTATGACAATATTTTGTCCTCTTCTATCCTGACCATCCTGGAATGGGAAATTTTTCTCTTTGATTTGTTCTTTTAAATTTAAGTAAACTCTAATAATTTTCCCTTTGAATACTCATCGCCCCCCCCCCCCACTTATTTATTGCCCTCCTGATATTCCAAATCATTCACTTGGGGGCGATCGCTCCCAGGTTTGGGAATCACTGCTCTGGGATCTAGTTAAAAAAATTTTTGGAATCTTGTGGGCAAGGGCGGTTACAAGGGAGAGGGGTAAATGGGGTAATTAGCCCCCCTGAGATTTGAAAAAAACACTTTTCTTCGAAAAAATGTATTTTTAATGTAAAATTTTAAAAATTAATACTTAAAAATTTGATTTGTATTTATATTCTGGCAAACAAGTACAGAATGCGCCTTTAAATTACCGAAATTGAGAAAAGATTGTGTGCTGTGCCACCAGTCACTCCAGATTACCCCTTCCCCCCGAGAAACACCTCTGGATCCGCCACTGCTTGTGGGCATTGTTGCTCTTCTTGCTTTGCTCGCAACGCCTAATAAAATCTATCATTAAGTCACCCCTAATGGTACGATTCCTCGATTTTTTATCCTTTTGCTGAAAATAAAAAAAAAAATTTAACTAATTTTGTCTAATTGAGTTTAACACCAACTACAAAGTTATTATCTTAACTTCTGATGACATCATCAAGTAAAAAAAAAAAACATGTTCTCTTTTGTTATAGATAAAATAAATAAATAAATCAACAAAATTCGTCCCTCCCCCCCCCCCTGACCACCATGGCAAATACAAAAATTCTAAATCCTCCACCCGCATTATTTTATATCTCTTCCATTACATTTGAGTATGTTGCAATTTTACTATCGCAATTTTTTTTATTTATCTTCTTTTTTTTATGCTTACCCCCTCCCCCCTACCCCCCTACACGAATCCATTTCTCATAACCGATTGCACATTTTTAATGATTTCTTCTTCTCTTTACTACAAAAGCAATTTTACATCGACTTGTTCCTCCATTACAATTGAACCCTATACCTTTTTTTTTTTCGTTGTCGTCGTCGTTTTTGTGACGATATGAATGGAGGAACAGGAAACGAAAAGGGTGGGGGGGGGGGGATGAAACGAACGACGACGACGAAACGACCACACGTGGATGTACGGACAGAAAAATAAAGAAGAGAAAAAAGGACAGACTGTTGTTCACAAAGGAGTACTTCCGGTGGTACTGATCACATCCCTCCCCCTGGCCCCTTCCTTCATCCGCTCACACACACACACACAGGTATTATTCGTCGATTAATGGCATACATACGTGTTGTGTTTGTTTCAGGGTCAGGGGGAATTAAAAAAAAAAAAAAAAAAACAAGGGTGAGCGAGAGGGTCAAACAAGGAAGGAAATACACACAGAGAGAGAGAGAGAGATAAAATGTTTAAAAAAAATCTCTCTTTCTATGCCAAACATGCAAATTTGTATTCATTTTTTTGTTTGTTTGTGTATTAAATACGCCATTGAACTTGCCTTTTTTTTTGGTTGGGGAATGAAGATTTATTATTATTATAATCGAATAAAATATAAATAATATTAAAAAAAAAAATCTGTGGTGTGGTCATAATTTTTTGATATATGTCTTGTTGCTGTTGTTTAGATATAAAAAAAAAGAGTAAAAATGAATGTCATGTGAAAAATACAAAAAAATCTGGTGTGATCGGTCGCACAACTTTCTCTTATATTAGATAATAGAAGGTTGTGTTCTGTGCTTGTTACACCAGATTTTTTCGGATTCAGGGGGACCTCAAAAAGTGTATATCCATCAAAATCTCGACATCGAATTTTTTTTATTATTATTATTATAATTAAATATTTATTAATTAAGGTTAGGGCACTCGAGTACAGATTGGAGGATCCGTGGTTCAACTCCCGGCGGCAGACCCTTATTTTTTTTTTTGATATATGAATTAATAAATGTTTAATTATATAAACGCGGACCCCGCTATTATAGGGCATTCAAAAATTATATGTGTTAACGTTTCTTTAGTTCTTAAATTATATATCCGTTTCGCGGCTCACATATGCGATATATATATATATATAATATCTTAAATATTATATATAATTTCTTATTTATTATTATTTTATTTTTTATTAGTTTACAATATTTGAGGGTTTGCTTATTACAGGGATTCCGTGTTCACATTCCAAAATCACACTCCTGCACATGGACTCAATCCTCCAAAGCCCTTAGTTTCAGGGCTCCTGCCAAAAAACAGAAAAGCCGATTGATTTCTGTGGGTTAAGATTTCAACTGCATTTTCGACATGATTTGGGTACCCGGACCCCGATATAGGGCATTCAAAAATTATATGTGTTAATGTTTCTTTAGTTCTTAAATTATACCGTTTATCAAGCAATAGTCCTCTCGGATTCAACCGGTGCGCTCTTCCATCGAAGTAAAAATAAATCATCCTGGTATTCTGCAGACGAGCCTGGTGAACCATCCTCATTTTGCGAAGAGAATCTCGCATAGATAAAATGGTTCCCTGACAATAGTTGGTAGTAATAATAATAAAGTTGAGTCTCAGAATATTTTTTTAAGACTTTTTGGGTCCTGGGTTTCCCAGAGAGCTTCCTCATTCAAAATTGCGAAGAAATTTCTCAGTTAGTCCACCCAGTTATATTTTTTTTTACTCGGCCCCGCAGAGCTAGTTTATTATGAAAATCCTCGGTACGACATCAAATTTTTGATATTAATCTTTCATGTCAAAATAATAATAATACTTTCCCTCACTATAAATACATATATAGGTAAGAGAATGTAAAAAGCAAAAAATTCATGTATGCTTCGATGCCATTTAAAAAGAATGAACAGCCCTAATTTAAATAAAAAATTGAATAGATATGTTATCAGTGGCAAAATGATTAATGACCTTTTCTCTAACTTTATTGTTATTAATATTATTCCTTCAGAACCCCCAATAGATATATTTACAAATAACGAGTATCATTTAAAGTCTTAAATGGCCAAAGTTGCCTAGTGTTAAAAAAATAAAATAATAGGCCTAATGAAGAATTAAGAGAGTAGTTTTTCATAGTAGAGAGAAAGAGAGGGAAGGAGTAACATTAGCACTTATTAAAAGGGAAGCCTTAAGGGTTAAGTTAAACAGGGATGAAATATCTTACAGAGAAGAAGAAACCCTAACAACCCTATCTATCGGATATCCTTTAAAAAAAGCAAGGTATTAGGTCATATTCTTTACAAACAAGTCCCCCTTTCTTTTTACTTTCTCTTACATATGTATATATGTAATATATATATAGAGAGAAAGTATTGGATTCATGTCAAAAATTCGATGTCGAGATTTTGATGGATCTTCACGTTTTGAGGTCCCCTGAATCCAAAAAACTGGTTTTCGCGACATGGTCTGTCTGTGTGTGGGTGGGTGGGTGTGTGGGTGGGTGTGTGGGTGTGTGGGTGGGTGGGTGTTCAATTTTAAGCATGAAGGAATTGAGCTATGAGGTTGAAATTTTATATTTAAGTTAAACACCCCGGGACCGGAAAAATAAGCTTTTAATCAAAATCGGCCAAAGAGTACTAGTACTTTACTGATGTACTTTTTCAGTTTTTTTCGATTTTCTCAAAATTTGCTCCAACGATTTTTTTTTTAAATTCAAAAATCAATTATTTTTTAGATACTCTTTAAAATGTATATTCTCATTTTGCAATTGAAATCTTCTGAAGACCACTTTACTCTTGTATTTCATAGGGAAGATAGGAGAAATGGTTGCCATGGTAACAAAATATAAATATTTTCCCATACTTATAAATTTTACATCTGAATTCAAATGTTCCGTACTGTCGGGAACTAAATATATGTCGACACAAAAATCTGGTGTGACAAGCACAGAACACAACTTTCGATTACCGAAGGTAAGAGAAAGTTGTGTGCTGTGCGCCAGTCACACCAGATTTTTTTTATTTTGTTTTTTTTACTTTCTCTTACCTATGTATATATGTAATATGTATATAGAGAGAAAGTATTGGATACATGTCACAAATTCGATGTCGAGATTTTGATGGATATACAGGTTTTGAGGTCTCCTGAACCCAAACAATACTTTCTCTCTCTATATATTTCATATATAGGGTAAGAGAAAGTAAAAAGTGGTTTTCGCAACATGGTCTGTCTGTGTGTGTCTGTGTACAAAAACGGAAAGAGCTAGGAAGTTGAAATTTTATATTTAAATTAGGGACCTTCCTGACACGTGACACGAAGCTTTTGAAAAAAATCGACCAAAGAGTACTAGTACTTTGACAGTACTAGACTATGTGACAAACTGATGTACTTTTTCAAATTTTTTTCCATTTTCTCAATATTTGCTCCAACAATTTTGATTAAAATTCAAAAATCAATTATTTTTTAGATGCTCTTTAAAATGTATATTCTTATTTTGCTATTGAAATCTTCTGAAGACCACTTTACTCTTGTACCTCATAGGAAAGATAGGAGAAATGATTGTCAAGGTAACAAAAAGCGAATAGCAGCCGGGAAAAATCAAATCAGTTAAAAACTAGATCAATTTTGACCAGATTTTCCTTTATTTGATCTTCGACGTTTCGGACGCCGGTCGCGCCCTTCCTCAGGACCTATGATCGATACATGTATAATTATAATAGCAGCAAAGACAATCATTTTTCTCCCTCATTTTCCCTCCATATACTTACAATCAATCGTCAAGCAAATACAGATAGAGGTATTTCTAACGAAAATTGAAATCGTGTATGAAACAATAAAATTTCAATATGTGACAAACTGAATGCATTCTTCGATGGCATTGCTTTAAACACGTTAGAAATACCTTCATCTGTATTTGCTTGACGATTGATTGTCCTGAGGAAGGGCGCGACTAGCTTCCGAAACGTCGACGACCAAATTAAGGAAAATCTAATAAAAATTGATCTAGTTTTTGTCAGATTTGATTTTTCCTGGCTGCTATTCGCTATCCTTAACAAAAGATAAATATTTACCCATGTTTATAAATTTTACATCTTGAATTCTAATATATCGGTGGAAAACTAAATATATGTCAACACAAAAAAATCTGGAATGACAAGCTCTTGAATGTCGACCACGAGTTACCCGAGCTAAGGCTGGTATTATTTATTCTACTTGCCTTCCGCGAATTGTCTTGCTTCTTCTCTATAATTCTATTCTAATATGCCGATCCCGAAAGGCAAAGACTTTTTGTTGATAAAATTCAAGTCCTGTTAGTTAAAAGCTCATTTGTCTCCCTTATGCACTTCTTATCATCTATTTTTGTTGTTGTTGTTGTTACATCATTGATGACCAAAAAAGTGGAATCTTTTCTTTTTTTAATCTCACCCAATCAATTGCTTGCTTTATGCCCTCAGAGATCGAAAAGACTTCCTTTTTTTTTTTTGCTCACACAACAGCTGTGAGCTTCTTTTAATTTTCTTTTCCTCTTTGTTGTTGTTGTTCAAATAATTTGATGGCCACCTCATATATAACATTATTTAGAAACTCAATACGTGTTCTTTTGTTTGTGCAAGTTAATCTGTTGAGTAAAGGAGATTGGAGAGTGCCTCCCACTCCCAGCTACTGGACCGGAGACACGTGGGCTCCGGGAGATGCTATTAAGTGCAATGAAGCTCTCTGGGAAAACATACATAAATGACCTCAACAAGTCGCCCTTTCCGCTGGGATACATCCGTCACACGAAACCTCTCCGATCAGGATCCAATGCAGTCTAATTATTTTACAATTGATTTTGATTAGAAAAAAAAAATATGCAACCAAGTTGCAAAAACTTCCCGCTCTTATTTTGGCAATTGTATAGCCGGAAAGTTATGCAACTTCGTTGTCTATTTTTTTTTTATTTTATTTTTATTTCGGCTGTTATATATTGAATTTTTTTTTATTTTTTTTTTTTTTTTAACACTTTTTTCCATTCACACTCACATTCACACAGTCTTTATCGTCAACTTAGGCCATATAAGGCTTCAAACGATAACCGTTATTTCCCATATATATTTTGGGGTCCAGGCATTCTTATTTAAGCTATTTGGTATCCAAATGGCTTAAATAAACTCATCGGACTGTCTGGGATCCGAACCCTTGGCTCGTATACAAGGCAGGCGCGCTACCAACTACGCCAAGCCTAGAAGGCATATATTGAAATTAATGAAACTCGCCTTCAATCATAAAAAATTCTTTAGTCTTCCTATTCCACAAAATCAATTTTTTTTTTTTTTTTTTTTTTTTTTTTTTTTTTTTTTTTTTTTTTTTTTTTTTTTTTATTTGAGGGAAAAAGCCTAAATTTTAATGGCATAAAAAACCCTCAATAGCCTACAAAAAAACATTCCCCGTTTAGTTACCCCTGGTGAAAACTTCGTGCACGGAGGCACGCACTAAACCCAAGTACCGGTATCTAGCGTAATTGCCATTAACCAGGTTCCAATTTTGGGAGTGAGAAGCCCTTCACCTCCCTACTCCCCAAAAATCAGTCCCTTTCGGGACTGGTTTCCCTCTCAATCTCTATCTCATCAACATCATCTCCACAAAATCAAAGCAATTTAGCAATTAAAATTTAAAAATTTAAAAAAATTGCATGTGAGATTTAAATATATTAATTATATAATTAAAGAATTAAAAACTTAATTAGGGGGCCATTCATAAATTACGTCACACGAATTTCAAGACTTTTTAACACCTCCACCCGTCATTTTTTAAAATCCCCCCTGATGTGACGTCACACATTTTCCAATTTTATCAATAATAGACACCTAATTATGCTAATTAAAAAGCGTACTAAAATTAATCAACTTGTGTCCATCACTTTGGACCCCCAAAATATAGGTTGCATTCGTAAATATTAAAAAATTTTTTGTTCACCTATAAATTTCGCGTTTGGGCATCTCTAATTTTGAAATGTGACGTCACAAGGTT
>JAKCPI010009140.1:0-46950 GCA_023213315.1 Euborellia annulipes
TTTTGTAACGAGATATATTTAGTAAACAGTAAGGTGAAGAAAGACCTTTTTTGGAATCAAGGATCCTCAAAACATATATTTCCATCAAAATCTCGACATCAAATTTTTGACATGATTACGTTACCTTAAAGAAAAAATAAAAGACAATCAAAATTTATATTTTGACTTTTTTCCGAACCATTTTTTTTTTTTTTCAGAAAAAATCTAATTCCCTTTAGATAATAAAGAAACATTGATTTGAATCCTTTAAAAGAATGGCCAAATCAAAATTTTATCACTTCTGAGAGAGAAAGTCATTTGTATTAAAAGAAAATGGAAACCCCTGGTTAGTTGATAACCAACCAAACAGTGATGAGTGTAAGGTTTTCGGCTGTCCGGGAGAAAGTTATTATTTCTAAAAATTAAACTCAATTTAAATTGAAAGTATTAATATTATAAATGCTATAAGTATATACTGATACTTATAACTTTTAAAATATCTTAAATTATCAAGCTGTCCCAGAAGTGTATGGCTAAAGCGCATTTTCCACTAGACCGAAAATATACCGAAATATTGAGTTTTTAGAGATTGAATTAAAAAAGAAGTATGTTATTATAGTGATGTCAGATTCAAAGAAATTTGAAGTGTGGAGCAAATCAAGTTTTTTTTTTTTTTAATAAAAAAAATTTCTATTATTAAAATTTTGTCAGCAAAATACAAAAGAAGATTCTAAAGTGATGTTTCAAAAAATGCTACTTTTTGTTTGTATCTTTATTTAGAAGTATATTTTGAGGGCTTTTAACCAATATAAAAGAAAAATTTCATCGCCCCAAATCGGAATCGAATTTATGTTCAAGATTTTCAGCACAAGAGGTGAGAACTCTACTTTTGCACTACGCCCAAGTTGTGCAAATGTCTCTTATACGGTATATTGTGCTGTGCTCCAGTCGCATCAGATTTTTCTTTACGGGAAGATGTCGAAACAAAATGTCAAACTCACAAAATTTTTTTAAATAATTTTATGAATCTACTCCTAATTGAGTATCATCAAGCGAATGGCTCTGTGATCTCTAATTTTTTTATATCCAAAAACTAGACAACGATAAATGTTTAAAATCAAAATTTTTCCTCTTCATTTAATTTTAATTATTCATTCCTCATTTACTTTTGAATATTTGCTTCGTGTGCTAGAGATAACTTATTCTGGTTATATATAATCATTAAAAACAACTTTTAACCTTTTTCATTTTATATAAAAAAAAGTTATGAGAAAATTTGCTCCTTGCACAACTTTTTCTTTTATTTTTTTTTTTCTAACCCTAATGGTTTACGACTTATCCCTTATTTACAAAAGTTTTTTACCCTGATTAGCTCATCAGTTCTCTAGCTTTCCAAACAGCATTTTTTTTTTCGAGAACATTACTTCCAATTTTAAATACAGCAAAAATTACTAGTTAATTAAAAATAATGAGGCCATAAATTAACAAACTAGAATAGAGACTAATTATATCTATACTAGTGAAACGCAGCATAACGTTCTTTTAATATATTTTTCAAACTTTTATTAAGCGTATAAATTAAAATAAAGAGATAATATGTTAAATGAATTTATTTGAAAATTTCTCATTTATAACGTAAGCATGTCAAATCTTAAGGAAATACGGTTTTATCTAAATTTAAATATAAAAATTTAATTTACCCCAAGGAAAAAAAGGTATGCGAAATTTGACATTTTTTCATGCGAAATGTCATATTTTAAAAAAAGAATATGTTGCCAAATTATTTTAAAGGTTTTACGACTTTCGGGCTCTTTAGATCAGATGAAATTAAGCACATTTTACCGTTAATCAAAAAATAAGAGACCAAGGAATGATTTTAGACTATCTGCATCATCAAAGTAGAACATAGGGCTTTGCCGATTTAATTTTGTACAGTAGGTCTACTGTCGGAATGTCGACATAAAAAATCTGATGTGACAAGCACAGAACACAACATTCGATTACCGAAGTTAAGAGAAAGTTGTGTATTGTGCGACCAGTCACACCTGATTTTTTGAATATGTGAATTTTATTCTCCAGCAAGCATTTTAAATTTTTAATTTTTCAACGTTCTTAATATAAATAAAACATTATTAATTGAACTAGAAATTAAACTCAAATATGATTTGAGATATATGAGTAGCTACCATTCTCTTATAATTCAAACTGTATATTTTTAATCCCCTTTCGTTTCGTTTTTTTCCAATCGTAAATTCAGCGATCAGATGTTTTGTGTTTTGTGATATTTGTTGACGTTAGGTAACTGAATTTGTATGTTTTCCAAAAAGCGAAATATTTTTGGTCACCATTCCTGGTTGGAAACAGGGCCGTTCCTGGCGGGCGTGCACTCCGTGCCAGCACGGAGGCGCCAGTCCCAAAGGGCGCCGGAGGCGCCTTCCAAAGGGCGCCGGTGGCGCCTTCCAAAGGAAGGCGAAGACAAAAAGCCAAAGGGCGACGGGGGCGCAAACCCAAAGGGCGACGGAGGCGCCTTCTAAAGGACGGCGGAGACTCAAAGCCAAAGGGCATTTTCGTGCCTGGGTCCTTGGTCCATCGCAAGTGAGAAAAATTTATTTCAAAAGAATTGGCTGCCAATCATTTGAAATAATTGGCGTAACTATATTGAATGGCGCCCCCGCGGGTACAAGAATGTCGCCCCCCTCCAAAAAAAAAAAAAAAAAATGTTAAATAAATGTAAATTTTAAATAGCTTTTTTATTTAAAAAAATAAAAGGGGAATGAATGACTTCCCCGAGACTTTCTCGTATATGGGTGATTCTTTTACAAACCGAACACTTTCTGACCGACATGTTTTTGATTTGGCTGAAATTTTTTTTACGAGTTCTATAACGAAAAAAAGATAGCCATCCGCGAGGATTTTCTTTTTATTATTAATTATTAATTATTAAATGCTTTTATTTAACTTACTCTTTCAAGGTCACCAACTTTATGGCTTTGTTAAGGACACTTCCCGATGAGCTAGAGGTGTGAAATTTGATATTTAAGAGTCATTTTTGATGACGCAAATTGTGAGTTTGGTTTTACCAAAATGGACCAAACTAATGTGGTACTTTATTTGAAACCCTTCGTGAATTAATGTAATTTCAAAAGACTTCCCGATGGGCTAGAGGTGTGAAATGTAATACTTAAGAGTCATTTTTGATGACGCCACTATATGGTGGTTTTGATCAAAATAGACCAAACTAATGTGGTACTTTATTTGAAACCCTTCGCGAATTAATGTAATTTCAAAAGACTTCCCGATGGGCTAGAGGTGTGAAATGTAATACTTAAGAGTCATTTTTGATGACGCCACTATATGGTGGTTTTGATCAAAATAGACCAAATTAATGTGGTACTTTATTTGAAACCCTTCGCGAATTAATGTAATTTCAAAAGACTTCCCGATGGGCTAGAGGTGTGAAATGTAATACTTAAGAGTCATTTTTGATGACGCCACTATATGGTGGTTTTGATCAAAATAGACCAAACTAATGTGGTACTTTATTTGAAGCCTCACGCAAATAAGGCCCTATTAACTATAGTTTTGAATTTTGATATTTACGAGTCATTTTTTTATGATAATGCATAATTTTTCAATTGAACCAAATCAATACAGGCCAAACTAATGTGGTACTTCATCATATTGATGATTTTTGATAAGACTAAAAGACTAAAAAGCTTAAAATAAAAATAAAATAAAAAAAAGATTTAAAAAAAAATGCTTTTATTTAAATTGAACTAAAAAGAGAGAAATAAGAAAGAAATAATTTACTTGTTCTTGTTAAAATTTTTTAATATTTATGACTTAAAATAAAAGCGTGGGGCGCAAGCCTAGGAATCACTTCGAAGCGCCCCACGCTTTTATTTTAAGTCAAATATTAAAAAATTTTAACAAGAACAATTAAATTATTTCTTTCTTATTTCTCTCTTTTTAGTTCAATTTAAATAAAAGCATTTTTTTTTAAATCTTTTTTTTTATTTTATTTTCTTTAATATTTTGGGAAATATCGAGGGTCGAAAATGTGAAAATTTGATGATTTTCTGCTTAGACGCTCACTTTTAAAAATTCATAACTCTGGTTTTATTTGAGCTAGAAAAAACCTTTTTTTACCATTTTAAAGCTAAAAGAGTGAACATTAAGAAAAAAATTGTTCCACCAAAATTTATTAAAGATTTCACATTGTTATCAACAATTGAAATCTTTAAATCGATTTTTAACAATGGGCCCCAACTGTATTGCATTTTTATTATAACCATCGCATTCTACGTCAAATTTTATACCGATAACGGTTTTTTAATCGATGGAGAATCAATTAGTACTATTGAAAAAAAATCACGCTAAGTAGTCTCATGCGGTAAAATGACGTCATATCAAAAATAAGAAAAAAAAAGTCCGGGGGTATTGAACCACTCTTTCTAAAACTATATTTAGATTTAATGTAGCTTTTATGGTCAAGTAGCTATCCGTTGCACAAGTAGGGCTATTTTTCGATATTTTTTTGCCTAAAAAATGAAGTTTTTCGAGAAAAAAACTAATTTTGGAGTTAATTACTCGGGATTTTTTTACTTATTCTATTAGAGGTTATCTTTCTGCACCAAATGACATCCCATTTAGTCTGATCTGATTAGCCGTTCGGAATCTACAGGGGTTTAAACTTTCGAATTAGAATTTACCGCAGCGGGAGAATATAAAATGATAGGAAAAAAATAAATGGTGAAATCTTTAGCTGAAAACTCATTCTTTCTAACCGTATATTCCCCATAATTATACCTCTTAAGACAGAGACGTTATTCAAGCCGATAAACTTTTTAGTGCAAAGATTTTTTTTCTTGCCCTAGGGGATGCACGAAAAAGTTTATCGGCTTGAATAACTTACATTAAACTTGAATAACTCTCCAAAAGGGAATGAGATATTCAAGAAATTATTTTTTCTAAATAACACTGTGCAACAAGAAAAAAAGCCCCGAGAAAATTCCTTCAGATTCTTAAGTAAAATGACCTCCTGAATCCAAATATGACCTTCGTTTTCCCCCATGACGTACCGTTTTCGGGGGGTAGCCCCCTATTTATTTCCACCCCTTTTCGTTAATTATAGGGCCACGAAAAAAATTTGGAGGGATGAAAAGGAATATTTTAGCCTTAACATTTCTTCAGAAGGTCTAGAGAAGTGAAAAGTTAAAAAACATTAACATTTGGTTCCAAGGGGGGGATGTGGAGGAGGATTTTGTCCCTTAAAATGCAAAAAAATCATTAAAAATGATCAATTTTTTCTGATTTTTCCCAATTTTTTCACTGATTTTCTACATATTCCAGCTGACAGACCCACCTCACCCTTCCTTAAACATCCCTCAACTAAAAAAAAATATATAGGACAAAGCGGGTGGGGTGTGGGCGATTCCGAAGCCCTTGCAAGAAGAATTTTTTTCAATTATTGACAAGAAATAATTTCTACCCCTTTAGATAAAATATGGAAATATTGAAGGACATAGAAGAATTCGTATATTTAAGTTTAAATTTGTAAAGATCAGCCCAAAAAAGTGAAAGTTAGCCGCATATTTGCCAATTTGACCAACTGACCTGTGAATCTTCCATCTTCTTGCAAGGACTTTGGAATCGCCCACAGCCCATCCGCTTTATCCAATATATTTTTTTTTAGTTGAGGGATATTTACGGAAGGGTGAGATGGGTCTGTCAGCTGGAATATTTAGAAAATCAGTGAAAAAATTGGGAAAAATCAGAAAAAATCTATCATTTTTAATGATTTTTTTGCATTTTAAGGGACAAAATCCTCCCCTACATCCCCCCCCCCCTTGGAACCAAATGTTAATGTTTTTTTAATTTTTCACTTCTCTAGACCTTCTGAAGAAATGTTAGGGCTAAAATATTCCTTTTCATACCTCCAAATTTTTTTCGTGGCCCTATAATTAACGAAAAGGGGTGGAAATAAGTAGGGGGCTACCCTCCGAAAACGGTACGTGCTGGGGGAAAACGAAGGTCATATTTGGATTCAGGAGGTCATTTTACTTAAGAATCTGAAGGAATTTTCTCGGGACCAGATAAAAAGTTTCATTTTGTTGCACAGTATAATCTACATGAAATGGGCTTTAATTTAGTAAAATAAAAATTTTGTGTAATTTGTTCCCTCTATTTCTAAAGTTCATTACAAGTTTCAATATATAGTTTTACATGTTTAAAAGGTTTCAAGGGCAAAATGAAAATATACATTTTAAAGAGCATCTAAAAAATAATTGATTTATGAATTTTAATAAAAATCGTTGGAGCGAATTTTGAGAAAATTGAAAAAAAAAAAACTGAAAAAGTACATCAGTAAAGTACTAGTACTTTTTGGCCGATTTTGTTCAAAAGCTTATTTTGAGTGTCCGAAAGGGTGCCTAACTTAAATATAAAATTTCAACCTCCTATCTCAATCCTTTTATGCTTTCATTTAAACAATGTGTTTTCCTCTGTGTTCAGTAATAAGCAGACACTCACACACAGAGTTCATTTGAAATCATGAAAGAATTGAGCTAGGAGGTAATTTGAATAAATAAATATTTTTTTATTAATGAATATTTTTTTATTTTCCTTCTCTATGAAAAAGAGGATAGTGATAGTTCGCGTGGAGGAAATAAAGAATTATCAAAATCTAAGCTACCGTAGCATTCGCCAAACTTGAAAATCACTACAGGTCTAATCACTTAAAAAAAAATTTTCATAATTTAGTTGGGGGGGGGGCGCCAAAAATGACCTGGCACGGAGGCGACAACTTACCCAGGAACGGCCCTGGTTGGAAACACCCCTTTTTGATCAATGGGATTGTGGAGTGTCTCTGACACCTAACCAAGGACGTGTGCTGAATAAAAATAAAAAAAAAAAAGTTAAAAAAATAAACAATGAGATAAAGCAGAGGTGTAATTTAAATATCAGGTACACAAATAGTGCGATTGGAGTGCGTGGTTTGAGAGAGGGAAAGGGGAATCCCAAGCGCAAGTGCATCTCTGGCTGTGTCACCGCAAACGAGCGGAACAGCCGCTCTTTTACTAACGTAATTAATTCTTTAATTAATGACTAGCAGACGTTCACGCTATGAATTCCCAAGTTGGCGTCAGCAATTAATACACATTTGTCAAAGCATCGGTATAACCAGGCCAAGAACACACATTAGCGGCAAGACGATGAATCTCTTTAGATAATTCCTTAAAAAAAATCATTTTAATACGCTCCGTGGATGATTAATTCATTCCCCCCCCCCCCCTTGAGATCAGAAAGAATGCTAATTAAATGAGAAAAAAAGGAACAAAGAAAAAATGAAATCGAATTGCATTGAGATAAATTAAGCTGTGCAAATGAAAGGTTCTTTTTTCTCTTTTTTTTAATGTTCTTAATCAAAGAAAAAATGTAGACTAACTTATACTTTTTTGTAAGTATATCAGGTATAAATTAAATTAAATTATTATATTTTCATAATTCATCTAGATCTAAAACAAAACGGTAACGGTTGTAGTATTCTTGGTAAAATTATTTTAATTAATTATTTTTTTGGATAATTACTAATCTTCTCACATTGTTTTGCTCCATTATCCCACCCTGATCTTAGAAAATAAAGGGTCGAACTAATTTCAATTTTTTTGGATTTTATTTGGCTCTCACTTTCTTAAATACGTAGCTATATCTGATTATAAAAATTTGAAAATTTTTAAATCATTTGGGCAATATTTAATAGTGAAACCAAGATTATAGGATTTTAAAAATTTTGTGATGGCATCATTCAAAATTATTATAAAGGGGTTGGAGAGAAATAACCAGCAAATTTATAGCTCCACCTGACGTCCTTTTATTTGGCAGATATTTCGATGCGTAGAACACACAATTCTGCTATGGACACTGAGCGGTCATCAGCTTAGAGAAGGCACCTCCGCTATGTATAACGCCCCTAAGGCATTTGATATAAATAGACTAAGCCCACCTACTATATCCTCGCGGCACTGAAGATGATGTGTGTTCTACGCATCGAAATATCTGCCAAATAAAAGGACGTCAGGTGGAGCTATAAATTTGCTGGTTACTATTCTCCAACCCCTTTACTCTACTCATCCCAGCCTAATATTCAAACTACAAAATTATTATATTGAGTTCTAATTTGCACCATTCCTAGTACAGTGAGCGCCACAATTAAGTCCCCACCTGATAGTTAGAGCCCTAAGTATATGGTGTATAGTGAAATAATTTTATTGACCGAAAAGGTAAAACGTAAAATCTGATAGAGATGATTTTATTTTACCTTTTCAAATTTAAAATTATTTCTGCATAAACCATATGCTATACTACTGTATATTCTTATGGCTCTAGCTATCAGGTGGGGACTTAATTGTGGCGCTCACTGTACAACGTTAATAGAAAATGTAGATTAAAAGTTTCTGGATTTCTCCAATGAGGAGAAGCTAGTAGTTAGTTCAATTTATTTAATAATAATAATTAATATGCCAGAGCCGACTTTTCGGTTGCATATAGGACCATCATCAGGGTCAAGCCAGTGTCAATATATTGATCCTCCATTGGTCATATTGACAGAAGAAATTATTAATATAATAAATCCAATGACCAAATTCGATAAAGTGTACAGTGAGGGACAATATTAAGTCCCACCCATGCGTTTTCTACTTGTGATTGTCATTGTTTTTAAAAAAAAATATATATTTTTTAATGGAAACTTACATGGTTCAAACGTATAAAGTTTACAATAAAGATTTTCATTTTCTTTTATAAAAACAATGAAATAATCACAAGTAGAAAACGCATGGGTGGGACTTAATATTGTCCCTCACTGTACGTATTATGGACAGTGAGTGAGTGACAAAGTTAATAAATTGGGGGCAATTATAAAAATTTATTTCTCATTAGAAAAAGGGACATTCTAAATTACTAAAATAAAATTTTACAATTACCGGCTCATGACATTTTCTCTTAAGTTGTATGCAACAAATAGAGCTCAACTCAACTGATAATATTAAATGACGCAACAAAGGTTTCAAAACCCTATGGCTTTTGTGACAACTCTAAATATTATCCAAATCATAGAAGCCGTACAAGTTCTTGCGCTGTTTCGTCTATTACATTATCCAAATCACCTAAATTTCAACATATTTTTATAATCAAAATCATTTTAAGGAATAAGCGTTAAAAAAAAATTCAAAAGTTGATAATTAAAAGAAGCTAATGACCATAGACAGACTAACGAACATAATAAAATTAAATAAGTTCAAAAATAAAAGTCAAATTAATAAGAATAGAATAATTTCCATTCTTAGTAATATAAACAACTACAAAGTGATATTTTCAAATTGGCCCTAAGTCTAACCCTTGAGATTAGTCCTGACAGCTCGCAGTTCTCATTGAAGACGATCCCATCCATTTTGCTAAAGAAGATTTCAACAATTCATTTAATATCAAACGAGAAGAAGACTTGACAAGAGAGTGTCATTTTCAAGAAACGTGTCTGCTAACACAAAAAAAGTAAAAAAAAAAAAAAAAAAACAGTCGGTAGATTTCAAAAGTGCTTGGCAAATGGCAAGGTGTGAGTGTTGTTGTCTTTCTGTCCCATTTATGGTCCCGATACGCGAGGTGATTGCATTCGAACGCGGAACGTTGCAAGACTATTAAAAGATCTGACAAAAGGGCAATCGGAAAACGACCCGGTTCCCTTTGATTTATTTTATTTCTTAAATATATACATTGTTATTTGTGCGTTGAAATTTGCAAAAAAAAAAAAAAAAAAAAAGTGAATTTATATAGTGAAGCTGTCAAAATGAATTTAGAAGAAAAAAAAAAAAAGAAAGAACCTTTCTTCTTTCACTGTGTTGGAAAGTAATGGATAAGTCATCATCATCTCTTTCTTATCAAGAACTTAAATATTTCTTTTCATATCAAAAGAGAAAAGAAAAAAAAAATATCTCTTAAAGAAAAAAAATTGTTTTCGGTCAAAACTTTTTGTTGGTGAATTAATAAAAAGTGAAATGTATTTAAAATCAATTATATATATAAGCCAGTAGCCAGCAAACCGTGGCTCGCAAGCCGCATGTGGCTCATTGGGGCGTTAATGGCGATTAATATAGCGTACAACGCCATAAAATAGGGCATGATCTTTACTTAATGAATAGCGTAATCTATTTTCGGCTCTCAAATATTGAGGCTCTAGAAATACACTAATTCTAGGGGGCACAATTTTGCCTAATCTTAAGTCTCGGGAGCGAAGTGGTTACGCATGTTTTTCCCAATAAGAGGGCGTAGTGTGTCATAAAAAGTATGCCCAAAAATCAAGTAATTCAAAAATTTGCCAAGAGATGTCAGCATGGTAGCTAATAATATTTAATGCATTTGGTTGATTTTCATTGATCTTTTAACAATAAATACTTTATAAATGTTATTATATATTATGTATCTTTTATAAAAGCATAAAAATATATAAATATAGGCCAGATATAGGTTAATACTATATCGTCTGTTAGACTAGCCTGCTATCTATTGCAAGAATACTGAACTAATTTGACAATTGGTTTTTAAATAAATCATCTAAGCTTATTTTAAAAATTTCTTAATTAATATGTGATTAATAATTAATAATTTTTAAATTAAAAAAAAATTAAAGATTATTGGGCCAGATTGTTTTTTTTTTTTGTATTTGCTTGATAACAAAAAAATTAATTATGATAATTTTTTAATAAGTCATTAAAAAAATTATAGCTCGATGTCCCAATAATCTCTTATGAATTTAATTCATTTAAAAAAAAATCTTATTGAAAAATTCCTTATAAAAGACTAGTTTTTTAAAAGTACGTTTAGACGTCGCTTCTGAACCCCTTTAAGTGCAAACCTATCTCGCAATTTCTAATCTTAAATAACAAATAAAATTTAGAAGATGAATATTTTAAAAACATAGGCCTATAACTAATATTTTTTGCTAAATATTTATTAAATCCAACCGGTAAATGGAACCCTAATGCCTGGGTGCCAATCTGTTTACAAGAGTTTAATTCCTAGCTGAATCAATTTTTTTTTTTTTTTTTTATATATATACTATATGTATCAGCCAAAAGTATCCGCTCTAGCAGTGCGCCCTATCGGTGAGAGAAAACAACTCTAAATCTTAGAAAGACCAAGTGCATTTAAGCTATGCAACCAACACATAGCTGCATGTATATTTATTTGCTCATACAAACAAAATTTTTCAAATGTCTTAATTAATTAATCAATCTTATCAAAAAACATTTAAAAAAAAAATTAATTAATATCAACCCAGTAGATAGGAAAAGAGAATGCAGTCAGGTAATAAGTCTCCACGAAATTAAACTCTCTGTGAAGGAAACAGTTTCGGTTTTAATGAGATAAAAAAAAAACATCCTCAGTCCAATAGTTGAGAGAATGTACTCAAATAGCCAAGCATTGAGTCAATAGTGGAGTTGTCATACAGTCTGTATTATTAAATCTTTAAATTAATATCATCCCTCTAATCTTGTCTCTAAGCTCTCTAGGAATGGCTCAAGTTATATCTCTCTACTTTTGGCTAATACATATAGTATATCTAAAAAAAAAGTTAATATAAAAGAGTTAATTTATTTATATGTTGAAATGTGTAGTACAACATTTATAAAAGTTATCAAGTACAGTAATTAATCAACCAGTATTTAGAAAAACATGGCTCCCCTTTCAATGGTAATTGGAAGTAATCCTTAATTTGAATAAAAATGGGAAGTAGTAGTAGTGGAGGGAAGAAGCCAAGGGGCTGAAGGGATTTACTTTTGGATTACAGCAATTGCTAAAGCCAGAAAAGTACATTAAGGCCAGATAAAATTTCACCAAATGAAAAATTACAGTTGTACTAGAAAAAATTTAAATATATTCAAATGTCCCCCCTCCACGTCTCGAGGCCGAGAGGTTAGAGATGTTGACAAAGGTCAATATTAAAAATCTAAAAGCCAAGGGGTGTGGATTCGGATTCGAAGTAGTTCAAACATATTTATTTATACTATTTGTTATCCAAATAATTTAAATAAATTCATCGGACTGCCTGTGGTCCCCACTTTTCATTGCTTTTAGATTATTACTTTCTCGTACCCTATATATGAAATATATAGAGAGAGAAAGTATTGGATTCATGTCAAAAATTCGATGTCGAGATTTTGATGGAAATACACGTTTTGAGGTCCCCTGAATCCAAAAAAGTGGTTTTCGCGACATGGTCTGTCTGTCTGTGTGTCTGTGTGTGTGTGTGTGTCTGTCTGTGTGTGTGTCTGTGAACAAAATATCTCAAGAACGAAAAGAGCTAGGAGGTTGAAATTTTATATTTAAGTTAGGCACCCCCATGGGACGTGACACGAAGCTTTTGAACAAAATCGACCAAAAAGTACTAGTACTTTACTGATGCACTTTTTCAGTTTTTTTCGATTTTCTCAAAATTTGCTCCAACGATTTTTTTTTTAATTCAAAAATCAATTATTTTTTAGATTCTCTATAAAATGTATATTCTCATTTTGTGATTGAAATCTTCTGAAGACCACTTTACTCTTGTACTCCATAGAAAAGATAGGAGAAATGGTTGCCATGGTATCAAAATATAAATATTTTCCCATACTTATAAATTTTACATCTTGAATTCAATTGTACCCTACTGTCGGAAACTAAATACATGTCGACTCAAAAAATCTGGTGTGACAAGCACAGTACACAACTTTCGATTACCGAAGGTAAGAGAAAGTTGTGTGCTGTGCGCCAGTCACACCAGATTTTTAATATTGACATTTGTCAATCTCTAACCTCTCGACAACAGGGGAGGGGGATAAAATTTGCAAATTAGAAGAAAAGTTTTACATTTTGTTTCTCTACCATTATAACTCAATAATTTTACTCAATTATTTTTTTTTTTCTTCTTAACCTCAAAATTATTTTGGAATTTTTTTTTTTTTTTTGTTAAATTTTAGTCATTTCGTTAACCACCACAGAGCAATAGAAATCCAATAAAATGTAAAAAGAAAATAAAAACTAAGTTGAACTGAACACAGAGCCTATCGATAGCCTTAAAGCGAAATGTAGCTTCAATTTCATTAGAGTGTGAACTTTCGAAAGGCCATATTGATTTCTCAGAGGGCATTTCCAAAACTCAATTGATACATCTCAAATTAAATAACTTCTAAAAAAGATACCCCCCCCCCCCAACAACCACACCCAGTAGAAAGAAAGAAAAAATAAAAAGAATGGTAAGTTTTTTTTTTTTTTCTTTTAAATATAAATCATATTAAAAAGTAAAATTAAGTGAAGTTGGGAGTCGCTTTTTGGTTTTCTTCGAACTAAATAAATCTTAGTTTCAACTTTGAGACATTTAATGATTTGATTAATCCGACTAATTAAAATTAATCATAACTGAAAATTTTAACAAATGCTGATAGATTCTCTTTGGTTAAGATTAATCCAGTATATCTTTTTAGGCAGATATTTTGAAAAACCTACAAAAATTAAAAATGTTGCAAAGTGCATAAGTTACAATTTACTTATCCCATTATGATAAAGCCTATTTTGGAGCCACGCGCCATCATCGGCATATGTATCGAGACTAATGCACAGGATTTAGGCAACCAAAAATGCACACGCCTGTATTGGGCAGAACTTTGTCAAAACAGACAATGTGAACCTTTTTCACAAAATTCCATAAATTTTTTTTATTATTCTATTTTCAAGTTATATCAAAATAAAAATTATTCCTAAGTCTTACCAGAAAAAAATAACTTAATTCGTTTTCGAATGAAATTTGTAAAAGACTGTACAATACAGGAGAGTGACATTTGGGTTGCCTAAATCCTGCGCGTTAGTCTCAATACATATGTCGATAACGGTTCTTCCATATGTGTAACTTATACCCTTTGTAATATTTTTAATTTTCGGACAAAGCCCACCTTCATATTATCTCGGCACTCAAAAAGACGCATGTTGTGTTTCGAAATATTTGCCAAATAATAGGAAGTTAGATGGAGAGATTGGATCTGTTGGTTTTGATTTCTCTTTTCCTCGAATTCTTCCCATTCCAGCATCTTTCAAATTTTCTTAGAAATGAACAAATTAAATGAAACAGAGATCAATTATTGATTTTGATGAGGACCATTTCTTAAAGTCATTTTTATTTATTTAACTTGGTTTGTCTGTCCTACTTTGTGTAGTCAGTTCATTTAACAAACACGAAATTTGAATTTTTTTTTAAATATTCTCAATTTCGATAGGAATAAATTTTATTAAAACAAGACAAAAAAAAGACTTATTTACACGGATACTTAATTAGGATTTCAAACAAGAAAAATCAAAAAATCTCTTCATGTATTATTTAACTACTTTGGAATTTCAAAATACAAAGAAGTTCTAATTATCATTTTTAACAAGTTTTGATTGAAAAAAATGTGTGTATATTTTAGAGAAATCCATTTAAAAGAAATTTAGAATTAGAATTGCAAAATTTATTTTTTTTTTAATTTATTATCCTCATTAAAAAAATTCCCCTGATGATAATAAGCCTAGAAATATGTCAAACTTCCGTACTATGCAGTTTAACCAAATTGGAATTAATTAAAACAAAATCAAATACTTTCAAATGTTAAGTGTAATTAACAAATTTTCAATTAAAAAATTTTAACTTTTATCTAATAAAAAAGAGAGCCACATATTTCCAATAATTCTTTTATTAATTTCAAGCCATAAAAAGTAATGAGTAAAATTGAAAAAGTTTAAATATATGACAAAACTTCTGTTTGCTTAAAATGACCCTCCTCTTATAATAAAATGAAATTGAAAAGGAAAGCTATATCGCGGTTATATTAAATTAAAACGTTAACTTTTTGTATTTCCAGTGTATGGGTTTTTAATTTTTACTCTTAAAACTTTTTAATCAGTTTTTGTTCTTATCATTGTCATTTTTCTTCAATAATGATCAAATTATTAAGATTTCTCATCTCGAGTTGTTGGTAACCTTCAAACTTAAATTGGATTCAAGAGGAATAAAATTAAAAATCAACACTAAGATGAAGCTATATTTAAAAAAATGAAATTCTAATGGTAAAGTGGAAACAAAAGTGATCAATAGCTGCTGCTACGCTTTCATAAGAAATCCATCAAGTTACTCAAATTTTCAATATAATAATAAGAAAACGTAAAGGAAAAAAAAATATTATCAAAGTGGATTGATTTTATAAAATAAGTACGAAGTTATGTTTAAGAAAGAAAAGAAGTAAATTGATTCTCTTTGAAAAAAAATGCTAAAAATCTGGTGTGATGACCGCACAGCACACAACTTACAAATGTTTTTAGCTTTTTTTGGATCAAGAAAGCTCAAAACGTTCCATCAAAACCTCAACATTGAATTTTTAAAACCATCTAGATCTAAGAGTATTTACTTTTCGATAGTATTTTAAAACCTATGAGGTAAAATTTGAGGAAAATATATATTTTATTTTCCACCCGTTTCCTTTTATTCAACCTCTTTTATGCTAGGGAGGATGACCTAATTGAGGAGGGACTCCCTCAACACCGGCATGTAGCCTACTCCTTTCATTTTGATATAGATAAAGAATATTTCGTCCCGCTTAGAAATTTTATATTTCTGAAAATATCATGAAATTTTTGAAGAATCTTTAATTCCTATGCTGATAATGGGACCTTGGTTTGAATGAAATATCCAATTTTTGAATTGTTCTGAAAAAAATATTTGGCAAACAATAAAGATTTCGTTTCGGGTGAGTGATGCCAAGCTCGGATAAGTGACCCGAAGAACCAGCATGTGGAACGTCCTCCCCACCCCACCCCCGGTTACCAACGGGATAATACAATTTAATTTATTTATACTCAGCAGCCAAGAGGGGGAAAATATAAAGATTTCTAATATTTATTCTAATTTTTTTTTTTTGTAATGTGTGATATTTTGTGTTAAAAGGTATAGCGAAAAGTTGATTCCTAATAGATAAATACACAAAATAAGTATAATAATATATGAATAATTTAAGTAAAAAAAAAAAACCCAAGGACCTAAATGAGAATTTTGTTGGAATTTTCCCAAAAACAATTTAAGTTTTTTTTTATTTTTAAAAAAGCCTGGTAAAAAAAATAATTTTAATGTTTGTACTGTAAAAAATTTCCCTCTAGTTGATATTTAAAAAGAAATAACTTTGGTACGATGGCCGCTAGCCAAAAGCCTTTGATGAGAAAAAAAAAGTAATAAATAAAATTATTTATTGAATTTTTTTAAAACTTTCGTTGCTCTACATTCTTTGATTATAAACAAATAAAAATTGAATTTAAATCAATCTCAATCTCTTTAGAGACCTGTCCAGGAAATAATTTTAAAAAGCTCATTTACTCTTTAATATAATGGTAAGAGGCGTACTAAACAATGCGCCTCGCATTGTTTAGTATTTTCATAATTTAATACCGAATTAATTTTTGCTTTGAACTTTCTTTGTAGTAATACGAAACGCGAAATGAATCCTAAAAAATCTTATTAAAGAATAGAAGACTCCTTTAATTTACTTTTAAATAAAGCTTCTTGCTTGTCATTATATTTTTTTTGTCTCTTATGTTTCGTTGTAATTACTTTTGAACAGATTGGTACGATAGTAAAATTTTATTACTTGTAGAATGTTCTAAAAGAACACCTTGACTGCTCTTTAATTATCGAATATTACTATAATTTTTTTTTTTTTTTTTTTTAGAAAACAATTCTATTATTCGACCAAATTTAAAAGCATTAAGAAAATGATCGCGCTCATTTTCCATCTCATAAGCTTAATGAAGTTTTCCAGTAGAGAGAAAATGCCAATAAGATAAGTATTTAGATGAGGAAAGAGCGAGAGATAATTGAAGACTATTTCTCTTTTTCTTTAAAAAGGTGACTTAAAATTTAATCCCGGCCTCTATTTTAGAAATTTGCATTTTGCATCTAGAGTTAAATTATTTAGTGTAGAGGTTTATTTTCAATTAAAAAAAAAAAAAAAAAAAAACTACGCGAGTAAGTTAGAAAATTTCACTGTGTTCAAGGACGTAATCAAGAAGGGATTGAGAGCAAGAAGGATCAACAGAAAAGGGGGTGATCAAAACGATCATGAACAAAGTAAAAAAACGCAAACACTTAAAAAAGCAAAATTCATTACAGAGAGGGAAGAACCGTCCTCTCGAACAGATAGGCAACTCAAAACTAAATGACTCTAGTTAACTCAAGTAAACACCAGTACGTTAAAATACCATCAAAATGTACTGGTCGCTAAATAGCAATGCTTTCAAATTGAATAAATTTTTAGCTAATATAAAAAATAAAATTATTTCTTACATGGAAATCCAAATTGTTTTAAATTATAAAAATAGAAACAAATTTTATAAAATAAATTAAAATTATTATACCTCTACCCTGATCTAGTAATGTAGAAATTAGGGTCCGACCGAAACAAGTTTTTCAAGCGAAACAGAATTTTGGCCTCAATCTTAGTTTCGACCGAAACAGAAACTTGTATTTCCTATACAAAATTCATATCATTTTACTTTTTTTTTTTTTACTTTTCTCTCATGGGAAAATCATTTGACCTTTTTTTAGGTGCGAATCTCATTCGATTTTTTTTGTGTGTCATTCTCATCCCAAACTCGTTGCTTTTGGCCGAAACCTTTACCGAAACCGAATCTTCGGTCGGTTCCTATTAGAAATCGACAAAGCAAGTAGAAGAGTTAAAATTAAGCACTCTTATCAATTATTATTATCAATTTAAATTAATAAATATTAAAAAAATTTTGACGATCTGGGAAGTGACCGAACTTTAAATGTTTTCAACAGCTCTCATCACTAGATAATCATCACTAGATAAGAAAGGTCAAATTTACTCCCATTTTGATAGTTTAATTACCGAAAGTTATAAACTTTGGTAGCCCGAGTGGTAAAATTTCTAATTAATTTTGCTATAAAAATATAACGTATCCATAAGTAAAACCTATGAATTCCATTAAATAAAGTGTCTATAGACACACTGATAGAGGCATTTACGGAAGAAAAAATTTTTTATACGAGATTAAATAAAAACAAAGATCGTTTAGAAATTATACTGTAATTATTGTTTGGTAATCATGGACTAGATAAGCGAAACATGCAAATAGTAATTAAACTAAGCTTAGATAAATTATTGAAAAATGACAAAATAATTTAATTAAAAATTAGTCTGATCAATATAAGAAAGAAGTGAGAAAAGCGAAGCTGAATCATGATGGATGCCTACCTCTAGGCAAAAGACCGGAAGGAAGACGTTCAGGCAGCAGGCGACGATCCTGGAAGACAAACGGAATAATTGCATGAGAATGAGTGTGAGGTCTTCTGCAAGGTCTTATTGTTAGACAGGGTACTGATTAGAGAAAGGGGAGTTTGGGAAATACTGAGCTTCCCAATAGAATATTAATATTATTAATTCCAAACGATCCATTTAGAGATAAAAATTGTTATATTTTCAAAGAAAATCATGTTTCTTCTTTTTCTTAAATGAAAATTGTTATTTACTTAATCGAATGAGTGTTTCAAAATGGCATATAGGCCCTAATTAAACTTTTTTTTTTTTTTAAACATTTACACTTTTTTCTCATTCACATTCACACACATATTCACACAGTCTTTTCGGCAACTGAGGCCATTTAAGACTTTTTACGATAATCAGTATGTTTAATATATCAATTGGGGGGTCCAGGCATTTTTATTTAAGTCATTTGGTATCCAAATGCCTTAAATAAAATTATCGGACTGCCTGGGGTCCGAACCCGAGACGTTCGGTATAGAAGGTAGGCACGCTACCAACTACTCCAAGTCCCTTGTGCCTAATTAAACTTGAATTCGAGAAAATATTTAGTATATCCATAGATAAATAGAAGAGATGAGAAAATTATAAATAAATTTGTATGAAGTCTGTCAGCTTTGATGATTTAATCACAAAATCTATTCCAGCTTTGAATGGTAAATTTCATCTATAAACTGTATATATCTATTTGGATAACTAATTACATAATGATGAGTTTATTGGTGGATACAGCCATTTGCATTAATATATTAAAACAAATCTATATTTTGTTTAAAAAATACATTTTGTTTCAAATTTGAATATTATCTGAAGATACATGTATTATATAATACATTTTGACGACAAGTAAAAAGACAACGATCCCAAATTCAATTCGATTTTCAAAAATTGGATCTAGACCTAAATCCAGATCCTTAATCGGATTTTAAAATCTATTTTTATATCCGTTCCTTTTATCGAATTGCTTTCATGAGAAGTTTTTTTAAAATCCCTTTGAAAAATAATTTTGTTCAATCCTAGATCCTTATAGAGAATTTAGATTTCAAATTATAAATGCTTCTTGTTTGGGGAATTTCAATACAAATGGATTGGATTTAGAGATTTCATTCCAAAATGATCGCGATCCTGTGCACGTATATTTAAAGAAAATGGAATAATTAAGAGAAAAAAACATTTTTCAAATCACCTTTAATAATGATATTATTATTAGTAAAAAAGAAGAAGCGGGTTGCAACAAAAATCAATTCTATTTTAATTGCTTCATGAAATATTCATTTCCCAAGTTTTCAAATATATTTCCTATCATTGAAAGTTTGAATTTATGTTAATGTATGTTTTTAGACACTGAATTTGAATCAATCAAATAACTTAAAAATTTAACTTCAAAATAACACATCCTCAAAAATTGCGAATTCGATTGAAAAGAATAAATTTAAAAAAAGAAGTGATGGCTCCTCGATTTCCATAATAAAATTAATTCAGATCATTTCACAATAGCAAACAATTTTAAAATAATATTTTCTAACGATATCATTTACACTTTACCCCTAGGGAAATATTCGAATGAATATTTCGTAGTCAATTGATATTTTTCACGCAATTTATGCATTTAACATATTCCATAAAGATAACATGTCTATAATCTAATTGCATTGATAGCAACTCATTTTACCTGCACCGAATAAATAATATTTTAGAAAAGGGCAAACAAAAAATAAAAGCAATTATTAGATAAAAAACAATTTAATTTTATATATGAAATCAGAAGAGGTTAATTTACTGTACACCATTATTTAATTGGATTATTAACTTTGGACCAAAGCGTTGCGGTTACGATGCCAAGTTTGTATCTGCAAAAAATTTATTTAAATCTAAATGGTCCATTCGAAGAAATTGATAATAAGTTTTCCTTCAAAGTCAACATCTTTTAAACAATTACTGGTTTAAATTAAAAAGTGTTTCTAAATCTATTTTGAATAAACGCTAAAGTTGGAAGTATTTTTATTTAAATTGCTTTACAAACTTTTGGAATAATGGATAAAAAGACAAAAAGGGAGATTTGAGTTTATATTCAGATTCTCTTTTAAAAGAAAGGAAATATAGAAAAATGTGTTAATCGTAAAATTTATTTTAAAATATAGTATAGATCAGCGTTTCTCAACCTTTTCACTCTTATGTTAAGGGCCATTCCATTTCAAATCATCCAGCCATGTAACCCACCATCTCAGATTTGGATCAACATTTTTTATTTATTGCTTTTATCATCCTTAGTAAGAATCCAAAATTATATTACAATATTTCTGATAATTTTTGAGAAAAAAAATCTTAAAGTTGGAAAAAATGAGCTTGGGAAGCATTTTCAAAATGCGAATATACATTATAAAGAGCAACTAAAAAATAGTTGAATTATGACTTTTCCCAGTCATGCGTTTTCAATGCGATTATTTCATTGTTTTTATAAAAGAAAATGAAAATCTTTATTGGAAATTTTCTAGGTTTGGACCATGAAAGTTTCCATTAAAAAATATATAATTTTTTTTAAAAACAATGGAATAATCACAAGTAGAAAACGCATTGATGGCAAAAACGGTCTTTTTCACGTAGAAAAATTTTAATTTTAATATTTTATAATGGCTTGGCACTTTCCATGCGTTCAAATCTAATAGTACAAGGATCATTTTAATTTTTCCCTTCCGTAACTTGCTTTCCATGGGACCGTAGGTCTCATATATTGCAATAAAACATATATGGATCATATCATCGATTTATAAAAAAAATTTCTCGTTGTACGAACAGGAAGTTCGAAATGTCATTTTAGAATAATAAAGGAAATGAGTTCGCCCCCCCCCTCCTCCCCCGAAAAAATCCTATATACGCTCCTGGCCCTAAGTACAGTCAAATTAGGGTTTCACTTTGGAATGAAAGATAATAATAAATTAAAATAAAAAAAAAATTTAATTCAAAAATTTGTTTCAACAAGTTTATCAAATGGTTTAAAGTTGACAATCAAGAATTTTCAACTAAAATTTCTATGGATGAGTTATTCAGTCTTTAAATTTGAAATGAATTTTCAATAAAGAGAAAAGAGAGAATATTCTATTTTACCAAGAAGTATTAAAATGGAATATAGCAAAAGGAAGGAAGATTTAAGCTGTTCGTTACCAAAAGACAAACAAAGAGTTATTAACTGTTTTTGATGTATAAACCTCAGGAAAAGTCCCATAAACAAAAAGTTGAATTAAATCCACCAAGCACTAAAGAAGCATCCGCATCTTTTAATTTCTCACTTTTACAAAGGGTAAATTTTATGTTTATGGTAAAAAAAAAAGTAAAAAAGAAAAATATATTATTGAGTCTCAAATATATGAAGTAAAAAAAGTCAGAATAGAGAGAATTACTAAAGTCGAACACGATAAAATATTCGTTTTTAAAAAGATGATTCAATCCCGACTAAAATTTTTAGTAAGCAATTATTTATTATTTTTTAAATTAATGAATAAGAATAAATAGATAAGAGAAATACAGGGGCGAAAGCTCGGATTGGTGAACCGGAACAAACAGATGTAACAACCTTTGCAATCTTAGCTGAATTGTAGCTGAAGAAGGCCACAGAATGAGTGGCCGAAACGTTGTAATTTTTACAAATAAACCACAGTTAAACCGAAAATCTAATTCTTTTACTAATGATAACAACTGTGAAAGCCTAAACTCCAAAAAGTGAAACATCCCCCCAGGAAGCCTTCGTTTCATTTTTCTATGTATTTAAAAAAAACTTAATAAATTCCAATCCCTAAATGTAGGGTAAAAAATAAAAAATAAAAAATAAATTTTAAATGAAAATTTTAATAATATCAATGGGAAAATTAATAAAACAAAGTTTATTAGTTTTCAACAATAAGGAAACAAATTTATATTTTTTTATCTACTTTTGTGATGCTAGTCACCTCAAACAAGTTTGTTATATTACAGAAACCTAGATTCTTTACCCTCGGGCCTTGGTGTAGTGGTTAGCATGCTGGCAACTTATACCAAGGGATGCGGGTTCGCATCCCGTTCCAGACGACAAATGTATAGGTGCCGTTTTAGTATTTTGAAAAAAAAAATAATATTAATTCCTAAATCATATAAAAGTTTCAAATGTATTATCTTGATGATAAAAGGTGATATAGGTATCATAATAACCAAATGGTTTTTGTTGTGAGATTTGTTCCTTCAATTTTATAAAAGAAAAATGGTAAAAAATTCCTTAAAGTGTCATCTATTTGTGCCATTACCTTACTTTCTCTCTATATATATGTATATTAACTTATACATATAGGAAAGAGAAAGAAAAAAATTCAAATCCGAATTGAGATTAGTTCTATATACAAAAAGATGCGGTAACTCACCCCAGTAAAATTCTAAGTGGACTAATCATATCTTACTTTTCTACCTAATGAAAAGAATCCCTGCAAAATTCTGCAAGGGATTCGATGGTTTCCTAAGTTACCGAGTGTTATTATTATCTGTTTATGAGAGTTTCAAAATCTTCAAAAATTAATTCCGCCCCAGTAATAAGAAATTTTAGAATGACATTAAAAAGTTTCTATCCTACTATAATATTTGCTAAATATTGAATATAAATTAGAGTTGGGAAGAATAAAACCAGCGTTGTCGAACACCTTTACACTTTTATTCAGGCAGACGTTTCGGTAACCATAACGGTTACCGAAACGTCTGCCTGAATAAAAGTGTAAAGGTGTTCGACAACGCTGGTTTTATTCTTCCCAACTCTAATCTCACATACCCAGCATACAACTTAATTGAATATAAATTTTAACTCAAACGGAATGCACTCATTTTTTTAGTAAAAATATTAAAAAACATTAATATCTTTGTGCATTATAGGGGATTGGGCATTAACCCCCCTGGTTAATGCCTGTGTTTGTGTGGGGGGAGGTGTGTGTGTGTGTGTGTTGAATTTTAAACATGAAGGAATTGAGCTAGGAGGTTGAAATTTTATATTTAAGTTAGGCACCCTCCTAGGGCGTGAAAATAAGCTTTTAATCAAAATCGGCCAGAAAGTACTAGTACTTTATTGATGTAGTTTTTCAGTTTTTTTCGATTTTCTCAAAATTTACTCCAACGATTTTTTTTTAAATTCAAAAATCAATTATTTTTTAGATGCTCTTTAAAATGTATATTCTCATTTTGCGATTGAAACCTTCTGAAGATCACTTTACTCTTCTATTTCATAGGGAAGATAGGAGAAATGGTTGCCATGGTAACAAAATATAAATAATTTTCCCATACTTATAAATTTTACATCTGAATTCAAATGTTACGTACTGTCGGACACTAAATATATGTCGATACAAAAAATCTGGTGTGACAAGCACAGCACACAACTTTCTCTTACCTTCGGTAATCGAAAGTTGTGTTCTGTGCTTGTCACACCAGATTTATTTGAATGTTTTTTATTTATTTGGCTTCGATTTAGCTAAAAAAAAAATTTTAAAAACATTTTTTTTTTTCAATTTTTCAACCCCTAATCCAATCTTTTTTTTCACATTAAATAGTAGATGGATAGTAATTTTTACTTTCTCGTACCCTATATATGAAATATATAGAGAGAGAAAGTATTACTTTTTTATTTAATTCTGAACATTTTTAAAAGTTGAACGAAAAAAAATTGAAAGACTTTTTAACACTCAGACCTTTTTTTTCCCATTCACACCTAAATTCACACAGTCTTTTTGGTAACCTAGGCCATATAAGACTTTTTACTTTCTCTTACCTATGTATATATGTAATATATATATAGAGAGAAAGTATTGGATTCATGTGAAAAATTCGATGTCGAGATTTTGATGGATATACACGTTTTGAGGTCCCCTGAATCCAAAAAAGTGGTTTTCGTGACATGGTCTGTCTGTGGGTGTGTGTGTGTTCAATTTTAAGCATGAAGGAATTGAGCTACGAGGTTGAAATTTTATATATAAGTTAAACACCTCCCGGGACCGGAAAAATAAGCTTTTAATCAAAATCGGCCAAAAAGTACTAGTACTTTACTGATGTACTTTTTCAGTTTTTTTCGATTTTCTCACAATTTGCTCCAACGATTTTTTTTTTTAATTCAAAAATCAATTATTTTTTAGATGCTCTTTAAAATGTATATTCTCATTTTGCAATTGAAATCTTCTGAAGACCACTTTACTCTTGTATTTCATAGGGAAGATAGGAAAAATGGTTGCCATGGTAACAAAATATAAATATTTTCCCATACTTATAAATTTTACATCTGAATTCATATGTTCCGTACTGTCGGGAACTAAATATATGTCGACCCTGAAAAACTTCCCTGGATCCGATTACACAGAGTATAATTTTCTAGAATGAGTCTTAATTTAGGTCAGTGATTTCTAAACTTTATGTTACAACGCCTCCCTTAAAAATATTTAATCGTATGATCCCCCCCCCCCCCTCCCACCCATTTAATAAAATAATATTGTACAAAAACAAAAATTTTTAATACTAAAAAATATAAATTTATATAAAAATAATTTTTTTATTTATTCATATTTATTATTTTAATTAAAAACTCCGTCCCAGAATCTTCTAAATTATTTTATTAGTTTATTTATAAAACTAGCAATCATTTGGAAAATTGATCTTGGTGGCCAATATTCGCGCCTCCCCTTAGACTAGTCCGCGCCTCCCTAGGGAGGCGCGCCTCACAGTTTGGAAAGCGCTGGTCTAAATAATCTATTATTCGAATAGTTATTTGACATCTACTTTGCTGTCACCAAACATATAAACTTCAACAACAAAAGGAAAGAATTTCTTTACTTAATAAGTTGTTAAATTATATCATTTTCATGCCAACGTAGAAGGATTTATTACAAAGTTAATATATCACCTATAATTAATTAGACTAATAAATCTTAACTGTTTCAATGATAGAAATCCACAATCTATTATAAATAAATAAATCAAAAATATACAAAATTTGACTAATATTATATTTAAAATTAATAAATTTTATTAATACCCGGTAAATTAAATATAAGTGAATCGGAGAAATTTTCCTATTAAAGAGCGGAGGCTAATAATAATTTATAATAGATCCAAATTTCTCACTTCTCTCAACTATTAATATCGTCATTTCGCAAGTTTACTTGTCATTTAAGGGATCAAGTGCTATACTTGAAAGCAAAAGCTATTGTTCATTCGAACCATCAAATATATATAGCCCTCTCAGTATTTTGTAGTATATATTACAAAATTTATTCCGTTTGTTGTGGTTGATATTCTCTTATATCTTCTCTCGCAACCATAAACATGAAAATGGCTAAACTCCATCCTCACGGGGAGGAGAATATATTTATTACATTATGTTAATAAAATTCATATTAGATAATTAAAGACATGTAGAGCACAAATTAAGGTTAAAGGGAATTAATTCCCTGCCCAAGAGGGAAAATAATTATAATCTTTGGTCATCTTTGTAAAATTTGATAAACTTTATGCAAGGATATTAAAACTGAAAATTAAATTTAAAAAGAGGTATGGGGAAAATAAAAATTAAAAAATAAAGGGTATCAAATTGCTATGGTATTGATTAAAGGTGAAGGATAAGGATTCTTAGATTCCTCATCTAAAAGTAAATAGATTTATTTATACTCCAATCAATTGATCCAGAGCATCGGTCATAAAATCAGGAACTCACTGAGATAAAACTCAATTTCGGAGACATTTCGGGTCACATTTTATTGTCAATCATCAGTTCTTTGTTTCAAGACTCGTAAAATAAATTTTATTTCTATTTGTTTATTTTATATACGTAGTGTTCAAAACATTTAATTCGGTAATAAATAATTTGTTTGTCTTATATTACAACTTTTAAAATCAGTAACGTTGCATGAAACACCTATTTCAATTACGTATTTATTTCCTATGGCGGTTCAAGTCCCAACTATAAAGATATGATTTACTATGATAGGCAACCAGCTATCTGAGATACCTACAGTAGATTGAAAGGTAATCTACAAACGTGTAGACATTTTTTTTTTCACAAAATTTTAAACCCTATATCGGTATATTAAAACTCTGAAGATGGTCATTCTTAGTATTAATAGATGGGAAAGAGAAAGTACAGGTGCAGCAAAGAAAATGAATCCTTTGTATGCCAAATGCCGAAGGGGACGTTTCGGACAAAATCTATTTATCCATGAAGGCGTATATTTGTTAGGCACAAAGTTGAAATAGTTCTTAATACACAAAAGTCGGTGTACATGAACATTTTATTAAAAAGGCGATGTACACCGACTTTTGTGCATCAAAAACGATTACAACTTTGTGCCTAACATAAATATAAACCTTTATGTACAGTTAGCGTTACAATTAAGTCCCCACCTGATAGCTACAGCCCTAAGCATAGGCGCCGGAACTGGGGGGGCACGGCATTGCCCCCCCTGGCATCCTACAGGGGGGCGGAGGGGGGCAAAATTTCTTCTTTTATTTCATTTAGTTTTAAAAATGATATATTTTAAAATTTTTTTATTTAAATTTAAAAAAATTAAAAAAGTAAGAAATTTTTTTTATTTTATATAGACCTATTGTATTTCTAAATTCTAAATACATTTTATATGGAATTAAAATAATAAAATTTAGCCCTAAGTATATGGCATAGTGAAATAATTTTATTAACCGAAAAGGTAAAATGTAAAATCTGGTAGAGATGATTTTATTTTACCTTTTCAAATTTAAAATTATTTCACCATATACTATACAATATTCTCAAGACTCTAGCTATTAGGTGGGGACTTAATTGTGGCGCCCACTGTACATAAAAGTCGGTAAACATGTATATTTTTTGTACAAATGCCGACTTTTGTATATCAAGAACGATTACAACTTTGTGCCTAAAATAAATATAAGCCTACAAAGACTGAGGATTGCCAAATAAATTTTGCCCGAAACGTCTCTTTCAGCATTTGGCATACAAAGGCTTCATTTTCTTTCCTGCTCCTGTACTTTTTCTTTTCCATCTTATAACATCAAAAGCAACATCTCTCTTGATTATAATAATTAATAGATTTTTTTTAGGTCTTTTTTCGGCATCTAAGGCCATTTAGATCCCATCCCTATTTATTTCAAATGATTTGTAATCAATTCAAATGAAATAAATTTTTCTCGCTTGGGACGGGAGGCGAACCCGGAAGGAACCCCGGTGCGAGAAGCTAGTGTCTTCTCATTGAGCCACGGGCCCTGGGCATAATTAATAGATAAAAATAATTAGAATCTCGTAAATGCCACATTTCCCATTCCTTTTCGAAATGACCAGCTTCTGACGCTTTGTGTCTATTTCAATTAACAGAAAAAAAGACTAGGACAGAAAGGAAATGGTAAACACATGTTTTTGTGTATCATCATGTGTGTACTCATTTAGCGTAAATAATTCGTTTAACATACGTGTTTGTTTCTCAAATGAAGAAATATTTATTTATTTATCTCATTTAATATTTTCCTATTGAGTATGAAAATAATTGTTTCATATCTGTTTTAATTCTCCCTTGACCTGAAAGAAAATAAAATTAAATAGAAATGAACGCTTAAATCAAATTAGTGTGTGTGCGTGTGTGTATATATAAAAAGTAAAAAAAAAAAAAAAAATAAGAGAATAAATCTTTTATAAAATAAGTCAAGAGAGAAAATGTAAGCTTTAATATCAATAAAACAAAAATTATGCATAAGCAATTTTCATTGGATTCTACAAACTCGCTTCAATTTAATAACATTAGCTATATAAGCCTATTAAAATGCAAGCAAAGCATAAAATACTGAAATGAGAAATAAAGAATTCAAATTTACCAGAGATATACCTTAGTATTTATTTTTTATATTGTCTTTCTGAGAGCACAATAAATTATCAAAGAAAGTAATAAGAATTAATCCAATAGATAGGAATGATAGAGTTACCTTACCACAAAGGTAAATCGACACAAATCAAAGATTTAAAATTCCATACAACATTTTTCTTTTATCAAAAAAATTTCCCGAATGAATACACCAACCATATCATGCACGAGAGCACACGTCTTCACCCTCTCCATCCGGGTATGGAATAAAGCCATAAAATGGGATTCTAGTTCGATAGTTTAATGGAGAGATATAAAAAAGAAAAAAGAGAATAATTTGGGAATTTAGAAGAATCAACGCCTCCTTCGAAAATTATTATCTTTCTCTCTCTCTTTTCTAGCCAGAGTTTTTCAAACTGGATAGTGCACGGAATAACAAAAAGGAAGGCGAAAAGGCTTAAAAAAAAATTTGGAAAGTACATAATAAACGGGGCAGACTAAACTTATATAATATATTTTGAATTTAAGTTCTTAATAGGATAAAAAATACTATCCTTTATTTCAAAATAATCCTGGATTCTCAATATTTTTTAGTTAGACCCAAAGGTTCAAAGACTATGCAAATTTATATTAGAGCGGGCGCTGGAGGTAGTTGAGTATGCAAAATTTGAGGACCGAATTCTGACAATGGATTTGGGCTAAGAATAGCTCCCAGAATAAGGATCCGGATCTTGCCGGGCCAATTTTTGGTCCAATTTTTTTTTTACCCCCACCCCTCTTATTTCCATAGGAAATCAATGGAGTGCATGCTAAGATGATGTGAAGATTTGCAATTATGGTCAAATTCGAGTACTTAAAACCTCAAACAATGAAAAAACTGTCTTGTCAGCAACTGAGGGGATCCTCTAGAGTCCCCTGAGAAGTACTATCTTGCCACCAGTTGTGGTGGTCCCCTCTAACCCCTTCATCTCTTTTCTCTCTCTTTGTTATAAATTTAAATATACGGCTTTAACACCATGCCAAATTGTGGGGAGCGGCAATTATGTTCATAATCCACTAGCTGGTATCCCAATCAATGAAAAATACTATCTTGCCGCCAGCTGCGGTGGTCCTCTCTATCCCCTTTACCTCTTTTCTCTCTCTTTGTTATAAATTTAAATATACGGCTTTAACACCATGCCAAATTGTGGGGAGCGGCAATTATGTTCATAATCCACTAGCTGGTATCCCAATCAATGAAAAATACTATCTTGCCGCCAACTGCGGTGGTCCCCTCTAACCCCTTCACCTCTTTTATCTCTCTCTTTGTTATAAATTTAAATATACGGCCTTAACATCATGCCAAATTGTGGGGACCGGCAATTATGTTCATAATCCACTAGCTGGTATCCCAATCAATGAAAAATACTATCTTGCCGCCAACTGCGGTGGTCCCCTCTAACCCCTTCACCTCTTTTATCTCTCTCTTTGTTATAAATTTAAATATACGGCTTTAACATCATGCCAAATTGTGGGGACCGGCAATTATGTTCATAATCCACGACCTGGTATCCCAATCAATGAAAAATACTATCTTGCCACCAGTTGTGGTGGTCCCCTCTAACCCCTTCATCTCTTTTCTCTCTCTTTGTTATAAATTTAAATGTACGGCTTTAACACCATGCCAAATTGTAGGGACCAGCAATTATGTTCATAATCCACTACCTGGTATCCCAATCAATGAAAAATACTATCTTGCCGCCAACTGCGGTGGTCCCCTTTAACCCCTTCACCTCTTTTCTCTCCCTTTATTATACATTTAGATGTACTGTCTTAAAACCATGCCAAATTGTGGGGACCGGCAATTATGCTCATAATCTACTACCTGGTGTATTTATAATAAAGGGAGATAAAAGAGGTGAAGAGGTTAGAGGGGACCACCACAACTGGTGGCAAGATAGTATTTTTCATTGATTGGAGCACCAGGTAGTGGATTATGAGCATAATTGCCGGTCCCCACAATTTGGCATGGTTTTAAGACAGTACATTTAAATGTATAATAAAGGGAGAGAAAAGAGGTGAAGGGGTTAGAGGGGACCACCGCAGTTGGCGGCAAGATAGTATTTTTCATTGATTGGGATACCAGGTAGTGGATTATGAACATAATTGCCGGTCCCCACAATTTGGCATGGTGTTAAAGCCGTATATTTAAATTTATAACAAAGAGAGAGAAAAGAGATGAAGGGGTTAGAGGGGACCACCACAACTGGTGGCAAGATAGTACTTCTCAGGGGACTCCAGAGGATCCCCTCAGTTGCTGACAAGACAGTTTTTTCATTGTTTGAGGTTTTAAGTACTCGAATTTGACCATAATTGCAAATCTTCACATCATCTTAGCATGCACTCCATTGATTTCCTATGGGGTGGGGGTAAAAAAAAAATTGGACCAAAAATTGGCCCGGCAAGATCCGGATCCTTATTCTGGGAGCTATTCTTAGCCCAAATCCATTGTCAGAATTCGGTCCTCAAATTTTGCATACTCAACTACCTCCAGCGCCTGGTCTATATCATAGTCTTTTCTATATTATTAAATTCAATTCAATTAAATTGTGAATTTATTTAATTTGCCGTTTCAATATTATTTAATAATATTGAAATGGCAAATTCACATAGCAGAACCTCTAAAAAATATATCTATTTACAAACAAGAAAAAAAAACGATGGAATTCTAAAGCTGTTTTTTTTTGTGAGCTTAATGGAGTTGAAAATTATTACCGTGTAAAATGAAAAATTTCAGACTAGTACATTGCAAGACATATATCTATGGATAAATTTTTTCAAAACCACTTTTTTCCATATGAGGAATTTTTAAATAATGTCGATTAAAATTAAACTTTGAGATCGTAGATAAAAAGAAAGAATTCAATTTTAAGAAAATTTATCTGAATGGATTGATGTATAACCAATTGTAGACAAGTAATGCTGACTGAACTATTGATGGGTACCCCTAGGAACAAGGGTGGATCCAGAGGAGTTTCTCGTAGGGGGTAATCTGGTGTGACTGGTCGCACAGCACATAATTTGTTCTTAATTTTGGTAATTTAAAGGCGCATTCTGTACTTTTTTACCAGAATATATGTACAAATCAAATTTTTAAGTACATTCACATTAAAAATAAAATTTAAAATATTTTCCTCAAATCTCGAGGAGGGGGGGATTATTTCTTCCTCCCCTCTTGTATCCGCCCTTGCCTAGGAATAACACTGAAGAACGCAAGCTATAGACCAGGGTGGCGAACCTTTTTTGAGACGTGCCCATTTGCACCAGAGTTTAGCTCAAAAATTTTTAACTGAGTATTTTTAAAACTAAATATCTGGCTTATCGAGCAAAAATGGGCGTGGTTTGAAAGACTAGTGCGCCTTTTTCTTCTTTAACGTGCAACTTTTTTAGGCGAGTATCTGTGAGTAGCAATCGTGGGTCAGTTAAAAAGCTTGCGTGGGCCAGTGTCTGACCCACGGGTCATAGGTTTGCCATCACTGCTATAGACAAAAAGTATAAAAATTATTTAGGCCTAAATGTTCACAAATAATAAATCCTTAAATAATAATTTATTTAATGAAAAAACACTATTGATATTAAATTAAATCACATAATTCCTATAAACACCTAAACCCCCATACGTTAAGATTATCTGTCATATATCATTTATAAAATTACAAATGTAATTATTTTCAATGACTTGAATAAAAATGCCTGGACCCCAATATGAATAATACTCTTTTTTCTTTTTTTTTTTTTTTTTAAAAAACATTCACACTTTTTCTCATTCACACTCACACTCACACACACATTCACACTGTCTTTTCGGCAGCTCAGGCCATATAAGACATTTACGATAACGGTTAATTATGAATTTATATATATTAGGGTCCAGGCATTTTTATTTAAGCCATCTGGTATCCAGATGGCTTAAATAAAATCATCGGACTGCCTGGGGTCCGAACCCGCGACGTTTGGTATATGAGGTTAGCACGCTAACCTCTACACCACGCCCCGTGGGCATGAATAATACTCATTAACGGATATCGTTTAAAGTCTTAAATGGCCTAAGTTGCCGAGAAGACTGTGTGAATGTGAGTGTGAATGAGAAAAAAGTGTGAATGTTTAAAAAAAAAAAAAAAAAAACACTATTATTAAAAAAAAATAACACCTGCCAATTAAATTTTAAATTGTTTTTATTGAAATTAAGTCGTAAGGTCAATATGTTAAATTATTTACTTTTTCTAAACATCATTAAAAGTTTATAAACTCATAAAAGAGATAATAAATAAATTAAATAGTTTATCTTGTATTAACTTAAGTACCAATTGTTTGTTTTATCCGTTTGCAATGATTCGTTGATTCATTAAAAATTCAAATATTTAATAGGCATGAGATCTTCAAAGGAAAAAAATATAAATATCAAATCACATTCTTTAATTTTCAAATATTGGAATGTTGAGAAAATATGGGACTTTCCAGGCCCCCCCGGAGGATAGCTGGCCCCTGCCCCCCCCCCTCCCAGCCAAATTCTCTAGTTACGCCCATGATGGTAAAGTATTTATACATGGTATACCATAGTGTAATAATTTTAATGACCGAAAAGGTAAATTAAAATCTGGTACAGATGATTTTATTTTACCTTTTCAAATTTAAAATTATTTCACTATATTACCATATATAAATACTATACCATATACTTAAGGCTCTAGCTCCCAGCTTGGGACTTAGACCCTAATTGTGGCGCTCACTTTATTAACCGATCTTGAAATACGAGTATAAATAAAAAATAAGTAATAAATATTCTCAAGGAGGACTACTAATAGCTCCACGAGCTCAAATATCAATAAGCACTAGGTGGAAACACCAGGGTGTTATAAATATTTTTTCAAAATTGCAAAATGAAAGAGATCTGAGCGACTAGCTCCAAACAATGAGTTGAAGAAGTGGTAGTGTATATGCAAATAAATGTCAAGTAAATATATAAGGTGCTCTTTAAATATGAATGTTTAACAATTTATTTCAAGTAGATTGACATCCTCTTAAGGTGTTTCTAAGGAAGGTAAATAAAACAACCCTTGAAATTAACAGAGTACAGGTGACGCAGTGATTGAATTTACCTTGTTTTAGAGCAAGGAATTCCTTCATGATTTAGAAGTTAATTGGGTGCGATGAAGTGTCATTTTGGAGCTAGTAACCAACAAACTTATGATAGTGAATTATATTAAAAATAAATAAATCTTTTATATTTTCAATCAAGAAATAAAATTTTACTATGGAAGAAAAGAAAAATATGGTAAATAGTCGACTAATTATTTTAAAGAGCAAATGAGGGAATTAGGGCCGCAGAGAGATAGCCAAACACTGAGGCTTATACAGGGCCGGCGCAAGCTATTCTGCCGCCCTAGGCAAGATATTTTTTTTGCGCCCCCCCCCCCAAACTTTAAAAATTTAATTTGCCGCCCCCCTCCTTAAAATTTTCCCCGATCTCAAAAATTTTTCTGCGAAATTTTTTTTTTTTTTTTCGCGCAACCAAAATTTTTTCCCGTGTGCCGCCCGCGGAACATTTTCTCTTGCGCTGAACCAAAATTTTTTCCAGTCCGGGAAAATATTTTACCGTTTTTTTTAGAGACACAAAATTTTTGCCGCCCCCGGGACCGAAATTTTTTCCCGTGTGCCGCCCGCGGAACATAAATTTTTTTTTTTATTTTTCCCTTTTTGCCGCCCTCTCCAGGTTGTCGCCCTAGGCGGCCGCCTAGTTGGCCTAGTGGACGCGCCGCCACTGGGCTTATATTTTGTAATCAAGTATTGCCTTTCAAATCCATCTTCTTTTGACAGCACTCAAATATTTTATTTACAACACTTTCTGATTAGCAAAACTGATGAAATTTTCTTTAAGTAATTAATTTCCAATTTCTGGCTGAAGTTATTTAATTTGTACTAAGTCAGAAATTAGATTTATAAATAATTCAATTGAATTTACAAATAAAAAAAACACCGTTTATTTGACTTATATACATAATTCATTCACGATAGGAAATTGGTCAGATCTGTTCAAGTAATTTTCTATTGAATTTTTGATTTATTAATTTTATTATTCTAGGTATAAATGTGTTGATTCGACTTCCGCCTTTTTCCTGTTTCTAGATGACAAAATTTGCTGCACAAGTGTCCCAACCCTTCATATCTCTACCTCAACCGGGGAGGGCGCGTTACAGCGGTTCGTACTGTATGGGACATGAATTAAACGTGTTCTACACTTCAAAAATTTTGATTTGGAAAATATTCACTTGAAAAGGCAGTTTATATGATAGATCAGAGAGATGGTAAGTGGATTAGGATTTTAAAATCCGATTAAAATTTTAGTATGTAAAAATCATAATATTTAAAACGAACAAAGGATGAAAATAATTTAATCAAAAAAGTGTAGAATAAAATAAAAAAAATTTAAAATATACATAGCCTATAATGGAATAAAAACTTATAAAAAAACTTTCACTACTAATCTAATGATTTTTCAATGATGGCGATATAAATTACGATCCTTTTAGAAGACTGGATGTTTTCATTTGATAGTATCCTAGTCAAAAAAAAGTTACATTGGCTCAAATCAGGGGAAGGAAAAATTTCTTTTCTTGGCTTCCATTTTCTAATGCATAAAATTCAAATAGTCATAAATATATTTTTTTTTCCTTATAACTTTCAACTTTCCACTTTCATTTTAGTAGGGGTTAAAAAAAATTGCAATAAAATATAAAGTAATATTTAGATTCAAAATGAATTGATATTTTTTCTATTAAAATCTTGACTTTGGACAAAATTTTAATTTTTTTTTTAATATAATTTTACACCAATTTTGGAAAAGTTTAGTAAACATTCACAATTTTTATAATCAATTTATTGATTTAATAACACAGGGCAACAGTGATTTTTTTGATTGAGTATTTGAAGCTATTCTTGGGTATTTGGGTAGCGCTGATTCCAAAAATGCCATCAGTTTTGCCCCATCACGTCAGATTTTAGAGCTATAGGGAATATAAAATTTTAATAGAAAATGTGCTCTAAAGAGGCTCTAATTTTATATTACCTGAATTTTTTAAGACGACAACCCTTTAAATATGCAGATAGTTATAATACATATAAATTTTAAGTTTCAACCCAATCGGAGGTCATTTAGATGTGCAGCAAAAGGCTAAGTTTAGAAAAATCAAATTTTTTCTGTTTTTCTTTTGCTTTGGTCACCCCTAATACAATTTTAGGTATCCCTGAATGAAAAAAGATATATTTACGATATTCTATAGTTCTTTGGCTTTCTAAAAATTATTCATTCGTAAAAATCTGTTAATTATTAACGAAATTATAAATTAAAAACGTCATCAAAGACAAAACACAAGTAGACTCACTGGTCGAAAAAATGAACTTCTTTTTCTTTCACAAGAATTAAGAAAAATGAGATTGTAGAAATATTTTTCATGCTGAATTCAATATTATTTCAGTTCAACCATCAGGCTAGAATTTTGTGTGATATTAATTTGATTTTTACTTTCTCTTACATATATATATATATCGTCACTTTATATGTGTGACTGTGAGAGCCTATGTGTGTGAGCGCGGCGCGCGAAAGCCCATGTTTGTGTGAGTGTTTGTCTGTGTGTATGGGCGTGAGCACGACGCGCGAAAACCCGCGCGTATTAGTGTGAGTGTGTATGTGTGTGAGCACGGCGCCAAATAGTTCAGGTTTGTGTAAGTGTGTGTATGTGAGCGCGGACGCGCGAAAGCTCGGTTGTGTGAGTGTATGTGTCCGCGTGTGTGTGTGTCTTGTATTTATATTATATTCATTGCCCAAATTGATGGGACTCAATGAATTAAGAAATCTGATAATCCGCATATGTATATGAGAGAATGATTATAAATAAATATAAATGGCTTATCAAAACAAAGGATTAAAAAATAAAAATAAAAAATAATGTAGTCAAATGTCACTAAATAATTGTAGATATTACTAAAAATGAAATTAAATCGAAAATCGATCAAACAGACGTCGCCATCTTTTTGACCATTTGCTTTAATAAAAGGATCTCAACTCACCGTTGTGATGCACTGCGTTTGCAACTTCATTTGATATTTTCCAAAACTCATCTTCATTTGGTATTTTCAAACACTTATTAAACACATAACACATCCCGGAGATATTAATCAATCACTAACTTAAACACAAATTATGTATGCACTTTATAAATTAACATTCACAATACATTTCGCACACCCGAAATCGCGTGGTTAAACTCAACGATCCTCTCTAGACTGATTGGTCAACTTGCCGAGAGGAAAGACGACACTGGCGGCGCTGTGAGCGCCAACAACAATCAAATCATTTATAATGGCTAATTTCATTCGTATATTATTTTTACTAGATTTAATAAAAATTAATAAATAAAAATGCCTGGACCCTAATATATATAAATTCATAAATAACGGTTATCGTAAATGTCTTATATGGCCTGAGCTGCCGAAAAGACAGTGTGAATGTGTGTGTGAGTGTGAGTGTGAATGAGAAAAAAGTGTGAATGTTTTTTTCTTTAAAAAAAAAAAAAAAAAAAAAAAATTAATGCTAATATTATTAAATTTATAATTATATCATTTTATTTTTTGTGAATAATTAGGAATTTGATTATATAAAATCTGGTGTGACTGGTTGCACAAAACAACTTTCTCTTACCTTCGGTAATCGAAAGTTATGTTATCTCCTATCTTTCCTATGGAATACAAGAGTAAAGTGCCTTCAAACAAATGGCAAAATGAGAATTTTGAATTTTAAACAAAATCGTTAGAGCGAATTTGGAGAAAATCGAAAAAAACTGAAAAAGTACATCAGTAAAATACTAGTACAAGTGAGTGTACTTGTGTTTTTACTTTGATAACTTTTTGGTTCATAATTTCGTTAATAATTAACAGATTTTTACGAATGAATGATTTTTAGAAAGCAAAAAACTATAGAATATTGTAAATATATCTTTTTTTCATTCAGGGATACCTAAAATTGTATTAGGGGTGACCAAAGCAAAAAAAAAAAAAAAAAAACTGAAAAAATTCGATTTTTCTTAACTTTTAGCCTTTTGCTGCACATATAAACGACCTCCGATTGGGTTGAAACTTAAGATTTATATGTATTATAACTATCTGCATATTTTTAAGAGGTGCCGCCTTAAAAAAAATACAGGTAATATAAAATTAGAACCGCTTTAGAGCACATTTTTTATTAAAATTTTATTTTCTCTATAGCTGACGTGATGGGGCGAAACTGATGGCATTTTTGGAATCAGGGCTACCCAAATATCCAAGAATAGCTTCAAATACTCAGTCAACAAAAAAAAAAAGTTCCTTTTTGTTGCCCTGTGTAATAGATCTTTTAAATTAAAAAGATCAAATACAGCTCTATTAATCCGATGCCAAAGGTATTAAAGATGTATTGAATTACAGTTAGGCCATTGCCAGTGCAAGGGTCTTGTGAATAGGAAATTTGCAATACATCAAAAGTATCGATAGCAAAGGGTAATGTAAAAAAATCTGGTGTGTCTGGTCGCACAGCACACACACACACAGGCAGACACACACACACAGAAGACCATGTTGCGAAAACCACTTTTTTGGATTCAAAACGTGTATATCCATCAAAATTTCAAAATTTCGAAATCGAATTTTTGACATGAAACCAATACTTTCTCTCTCTATATATTAACATATATAGAGGCAAGAGAAAGTAAAAAAAAGATTTGTTTCACAAATGTTATCACAAAAGAAATCTCAATATAGGCCTATATGAAAATTACAGGTAAAAAGAATTGCTCTTAATCAGATAAATAAAAATTTATTTAATTGTTTGTCGATGGCCGTAAGGAAAATCAATTTAATTATAAGGACCGTCGGCCAAAAAAAAAGTACCTTTGCGTATTATCCGTTTATTTGTAAATATTATAAAAATTACCTTCATGGAATGCTAAACTATTTTGTCATATTTGATGGGAGAAAGTAACGATTTACAAAACATCTGTTGATTGTACTGAAGATGTCCCATGTCACTGGGATCAAAATATTTACAAATAAACGAATAATACGCAAAAGTATTTATTTTTTGGCCGACGGTCGTTATAATTAAAATTAAAATTTATTTAAATCAAAAAGTAAAAAAATCTGGTGGGATAGGCGCACAGGACACAATTTTCTCTTACATTCGGTAGTTGATAGTTACCACACCAGATTTTTTGTGTCGATGAAGTGTATATTTAATTTCCGCCAATAAATTAGAATTCAAGATGTAAAATTCATTTCGTTACAATGACAGAAAAAAACTGAAAAATACTAGTACTCTGACCAATTTTATTCAAAAGCTTCATGTTGCATGCCAGAGGGGTACTCCACTTAAATATCAAATTTCAACGTCATAGCTCTTTTCGTTCTTGAGATAATTTATATACAAACACACAAAGAGACACACAGAGAGACCATTTTGGGGGATCCACTTCTTTGAACTCAGGAGACCTCAAAACGTGTATTTCCATCTAAATATCGAAATCGAATTTTTGACAGGAATGCAATATTTTCTTTATATTAACATATAAGTTTAAAGGTAAAAGAAATTAATAAGGTATTTTTAGAGTAAAAATTTTATTAATAATAATTATCATGGAATGTAATGTAAAATTTGTTAGTTTTGATTACTCGATCTGATTAGTCTTTTGATTCTACACCACCATTAGACCGGATCACCATATTCAGTTGCCAATTATAGAGAAAATCAATAGAAAAAAAATTCAAAAGTAATCTTACCATCTGAGTTGTCTACCGTCCAACAAAGTGAAATAGAATCAATTTAAGCATGGTAAGAGTAAATCAATAACATTAACAATTCTAAGATACGAGATAAATTTTGGTGTTGATAAAATAAAGATTTTTGAAATGAGAGTCAAAAATAAATAAAAATGGATCAGAAATATCATGGAGATTTGCCTATCAGTTTTGAAAATAACGAATTAAATTATAATAAATTTACCTATTTAGTAGAATAAAAATATCGCCAACTAAATGTCAATGGAGAGTTGACTTACCTGAAACAAAAGAGAAAAAAAATATTAATAAAATTTTATTTAAATCGTTTTTACACTAATAATTAAATATGGATACAAATGGCTTTTTGGTTTATTTATAAATGAAATATAATTAATGTTTTTTGTTGCTACTAAAATCAGAATTTACCTATACTCATAAAAGAATATTTGTGTTATAATAAAAATTGAATTAAAAAAAAAAAAAAAAATTGACCTTTGAACAGTAAAATATGTTAAAAAAATATTAATATAAAAAACATCTCTAATCAATATAGTACACGTGTATTAATATATAACTGAAGGAAATTTACATAAACAAGCTTAACAAAAAAAAGAATTAGTATTAGTTTAAAATTTGTTATTCCAATACTTTATACATTAGAAAATTTATTTCAATGGTATAAAATTAGTAATAAACTTTTTTAATAAAGAAAAATTAAAAAAGTAGGTTTTATTTTTCCCCTTTATCAAAATAGTTGTATACTCTAAAGGAGAAAAACTCTGAAAACATCTGTGGAATTGAAAAAATAAAAATAAACTTTTGAAAAAGACTTGATTTTGAATGGGGTATTAATTCTTTCTTTCAGGGTAGCAAGTTTTGAATAGGCCTAAATTTTCAACCAAGAACGAATATAAATCAATCAGTTTTAGGAAGACTTTGTACAACCCTCCCCCTCCTCCCCCCACCCAACTCTTATATTTATTAGGAACCGACCGAATATTCTGTTTCGGTTACGGTTTCGGCCAAAAATCATGGTTTCGGCCAAAAAGTAGCCGAAACTTTCGGCAGGCCGAAACCAGAGTCTGAAAAAATGGGATGAGAATCGCATGCAAAAAAAAAACGTCAAATGATTTGCACTTGAGGGAGAAAAAAATTTAGTCTCCCTAAAAAAAAATATGGGGATTGACTTCCCCGAGACTTTCTCGTATATTCTTTTGGAATTACGTCTGGGTGTGTGTGTGAACACGATTGCTAAAAACCAAAGCAGCTAGATCGATGAAATTTGGTATATGCTCCTTACACTAAAATTGTAGATTTCTATCAACTTTTGGAGTAAATAAGTCACCTGGAAGTAGTACTTTACTTAAAAAGTTTTTTCAAAAATTTTGAAATTTTCAATTTTTTTGTTATATTATGATAAAATACTCTATTTTAAAAAGTTTTTATTCTTTGACATTTTTTCGAAAACTGAATAGTTTTTGAAATAATCAAAGAAGAAATAGAAAATTTTCGTTAATTTTGATAAAAAATCAAAACAAAATCATACAGGTGTCATTAAAAAAAGGGTAAATATAAACAAATTCATTTGTTAATGACACCTGTATGATTTTGTTTTGATTTTTTATCAAAATTAACGAAAATTTTCTATTTCTTCTTTGATTATTTCAAAAACTATTCAGTTTTCGAAAAAAATGTCAAAGAATAAAAACTTTTTAAAATAGAGTATTTTATTATAATATAACAAAAAAATTGAAAATTTCAAAATTTTTGAAAAAACTTTTTAAGTAAAGTACTACTTCCAAGTGACTTATTTACTCCAAAAGTTGATAGAAATCTACAATTTTAGTGTAAGGAGCATATACCAAATTTCATCGATCTAACTGCTTTGGTTTTTAAGCAATCGTGTTTCACACACACACACACACACACACACACAGACATAATGCCAAAAATGGTTTTTTTGGACTCAGGGAGGTCTAAAACGTGGAGAAACATCAAAATCTCGAAGTCGAATTTTTTTACGATTACATAACTTTCTCTATACGAGAAAGTAAAAAAAAGGTAAAATGATTTTCACAGGAGGGAAAAAAAATTCAAAAAAAAAAAAAAAGTAAAATGAAAAAAAATTTTATAGGAAATACAAGTTTGGTTACGGTTTCGGCCGAAACTAAGCTTGAGGCCGAATATTCGGTTTCGGTTTCGGCTGAAAATCTTGTTTCGGTCGGACCCTAATATTTATGTTTAAGAAATTTAGTAGTTAAACTTACAATTGTTAGTTCAAGATAAACTAATGTAATCTCTTTAAGAATAATTTAAGAATAGTGAAGCAAAGCGTCGATAAATAAAAATTGAAAAAAATCTGGTGTGACTGGCGCACAGCATACAACTTTCGATTACCGAAGGTAAGAGTGCTTGTCACACCAGATTTTTTGTGTCTACATATATTTAGTTCCCTACAGTACGGAACATTTGAATTCAGATGTAAAATTTATAAGTATGGGAAAATATTTATATTTTGTTACCATGGCAACCATTTCTCCTATCTTTCCTATGAAATACAAGAGTAAAGTGGTCTTCAGAAGATTTCAATGGCAAAATGAGAATATACATTTTAAAGTGCATCTAAATTAGTTCCTGAGTGTATTTTTATATTTACGAAGAATATAGAAGATAAATATGCTTAGATAATTTATTGAAAGAAAAAAGTTCATTTGATTAAATTGAATGTGAAATTAAACATTATTGGAATATTTAAATTAGGGGACATTTTAAGAAATATTCTTGGAATTCCACCAAAATAATAGAAACTTATGTTTGATATAAATATGATTTTTCTGCCAAGTTTTGTCAATATATTTCACTTATGAAATTTAGAAAAATTATCTTCTTAAAGATAAAAGTTGTCCATTTTCTTCTATAACTTCAACGGGTTGGAAATTTTTTATGGTTTTCTGTATCAAAAAAGTTAATTAGTTACCAATAGACTATTGATAGGATATTTTTATTAGTTGAAATTTTAACAGTTAGCATTTAAAAAATTATCTCATAATGAAATGTCTGAGATACTGCCCATGCCTTGTTACAAGAGAGAGATAGATCATTCTCCTAGCTGAAGACCAAAGAATTCAATTCACTGTTTATTGAATAGATATTTGATTTTAGAAACCCTACATTTTATCAGATTTGATTAGGTTTTATCAGTTAATGTGGCTAGAAAATTCAATTTAACTATTGTTTTAATTTTTAATAATGAAAGCCACTTAAGAATGGAAAGCTTAGTTTCATGAGACTACTATTATGAAGCCAAAAGAGAGAATAGTAATTATCCTTTTCCATTAATTACTCTTTCTCTTCTACTTGGAAAAACTTCTGCAGTTGAGAGAAAATTCTATTGTCCTTTATTGATAAAAGTTTGCGCGATCAACGCGAAAACCAAACAGCAATTAACAATTAAACGTTCAAAGTAAAATATAATCAAGATTTCTCAGTTCAAACATTCTCATTTATTGGAAAAGAAAAAAAAATTAATAACTTTTAATGAATAAATTATCTTTTTGAATTTAAGATTGAAGAAAATTTCCTTTAAAGTCCTTTGGATATTTTATGAAGCATAATGAAATTTATATTCTAATTTTCTAAGTTTAGTCGCGGAAAAAATTATCTCGTTAAGAGAACGTAGGGGGGTGAAATAATTAAGCAAACAGCTTTAGGCATTATTATTGTTTTAATAATAGATATTAAACCTAAGTTCTCATATTAATACAGTTCATCATTTAAATTAATCCTTTAATCTATATACAATAGTAGCGATTTTAGGTATGTGTGTGTGCCTATAGAGACGGATAGTTATTCTATTAATATAACAATCAAATACGCAAATAGGAAGGGTTAATTTTAATTTGGTTTGTAAACAAGTTGGATGTAAAGGCTGTTCTAAATTTAATTGAAATTAGCTATTTTTTTGAACCACCTTTTGTTCAACAGTTAGGCCTATACAAAATGTGAAAAATTAAGTTTTTAATTCATATAAAGCAGCCATTTCATCAATATTACAGTTAATTTTGATGTACCGTAACTAATATTTATTATGAAATTTCTATATAAATTATTCAGTATTGTTTTGTGGCCGTTGTATCAAGGAAGGGTTGCAAAAGCAGAGACTAGCAGACAAATTTTTTTCTTAAATATTTTATTGGGCCGACGTTTCGGTCTCAATAGATGCTGTCTTCAGAGTCCAATAAGTGTCAAAAAGTATATATATTTAGCACTAGGCAGCTAATTAGGTGAGCGATCTAGCAGTCAATTGCAAGATTTGACACTTATTGGGACCTGAAGATGGCCTCTATCAAGAAAAAAATGTCTTACCAATAAAATATTTAAAGAAAAAAATTTGGCTGACAGTCTTTGATTTTGCAACCCTTTCTTGATTAGTCCACTTTTGTTATAACTCAGGTATTAAAATTTAATAAAAATTTGTGAAATTTAAGAGATATTTTTAATTAAATCAGGATTTTTACTTTCTCTTACCTCAATAGGTCTATATGTTAATATATATAGAGAGAAAGTATTGGATTCATGTCGAAAAATTCGATGTCGATATTTTGATGGTAATACGTTTTGGGGTCCCCTGAATCCAAAAAAAGTGGTTTTCACGACAGGGTCTGTGTGTGTGTATGTTTGTTTGTCTGTTTTTTTAGCATGAAGGAATTGAGCTATGAGGCTGAAATTTTATATTTAAGTTAGACATGGAGCGTGAAAATAAGCTTTAAACAAAATCGGCCAAAAAGTACTAGTACTTTACTGATGTACTTTTTCAGATTTTTTTCGACTTTCTCAAAATTCGTTCTAACGATTTTGATTAAAATTCAAAAACAATTTTTTTTTTTTTAATTTTTTTTTTGGCTTTTAGCCTGCGGGCCATCGCGCCAACAATTATTTTTTAAATGCTCTTTAAAATGTATATTCCGCATTTTACTCTCAAAATTGTTTGAAGCAGACTTTACTCTAGTACATCATAGGAAAGATGCCCAAGTTTATAAATATGACATCTTGAATTCTAATATATGTATATCGGCGGAAACTAAATATATGTTGACACAAAAAATCTGGTGTGACAAGCAGAGAACACAATTTTCGATTAACGAAGGCAAGAGAAAGTTGTGTGCTGGGGGACACATTTTTAACTTTTAAACATGGAGTATGAAAAAATCTATTATTTATTTTCCGTTTTTTTGTGTTTTTTTTTTTAATGATATTTAACAAACGTAGAAAAGATTTGTTTTCGCTCATGATAGGTATATTATTTAAAATCTGGGGGACTGGCGCACAGCACACAACTTTCTCTTACCTTCGGTAATCGAGTTGTGTACTGTGTGTCCACCAGATTTTTGTGTCGACATGTATTTAGTTTCCGACAGTAGGGTACAATTGAATTCAAGATGTAAAATTTATAAGTATGGCAAAATGTTTATATTTTGATACCATGGCAACCATTTCTCCTATCTTTTCTATGGAGTACAAGAGTAAAGTGGTCTTCAGAAGACAATCACAAAATGAGAATATACATTTTAAAGAGCAACTAAAAATAGTTGATAAATGAATTTAAAAAAAAATCGTTGGAGCAAATTTTGAGAAAATCGAAAAAACTGAAAAAAGTGGAATCAGTAAAGTACTAGTACTTTTGGTCGATTTTGTTCAAAAGCTCGTGTCACGTCCATGGGGGTGCAACTTAAATATACAATATCAACTTCTAGCTCTTTTCGTCTTGAGATATTTTGTTCACAGACACACGACACACACACAGACACACACAAACACACACACAGACAGACAGACCATGTCGCAAAAACCACTTTTGGATTCAGGGGACCCAAAACGTGAAGATCCATCAAAATCTCGACATCGAATTTTTGACATGAACCAATACTTTTCTCAAAATATACATATATACATAGGTAAGAGAAATAAAAAGGAAATTGATATCTTTGTGGTCACTGGTAATCGAAATTTTTTTGCGATGGCTATAATTTCCCTAATCGCACTAGCGATATATTGCAAATATGGATAGGAAAATTTAAAAAACAGGATTCAAAATGAATTCGTAGTATCAGTAAAAATCACTTTTTTTTTAAATTGTGGCAATAAACTACAAAAAAAAAACACCTTTTGTTCAGTAATTTATGGGATAAGAAAGTTTTAAAAATATCAAAGTAAAAAATAAGTAGGCTAAGTTAATATGAAAAAATAAAATATGTATAAGAATATGTTAATAATTAAATATCGGTGACGTTGTTTAGCACTCACGTAAAAATAAAATCGAGTCAAACCTTTTGGATTTAATTGATATCGACTTATAAAGCTATAAACACTCAGAAAACCCATTTAATGGAGCAATTCCCTTGGGTTTGGGTTTTCCATTAGGTTTCAATATTCATCTGTCATTTGGGGGATGTCAAACTTTTAATAAAGGGAAACGTATTAATACCGTATTGGAAAAGAGGAAAAAGAATAAACAAGTAATTTATTAGATTATCAAAGTAATGTTTCGCCCGGTTATTTATTTATTATAAACAATTTATATTAATGAAATTTTTATAAATACATTATATATATATAGGTACATATATATAATTTGGAATTATAAAATTAAAACATTTAATCAATTTTTGATAGAAAACCCATGATGGATAACAAGTTATTTTAATTAAATAAGATATTATAATAGCGTCATTTTAGCTGCAATAGGCGAGTTAAAGGGAGAAATACACAATTAATTAACTTAAACAGGCACAAGTCCTCACTGGTTAGTTCGAAGCAAATACAAATTTAAAATAATAATAATAAAATAGGATAAGAGAAAGTATAAAATAATTAAATACCGGTATATGCCCTTTAACAATGTTCATATATTTCCATCTAAAGAAAAAGATAAAAGGTTGAGGCCCTGGCAACGGAGAAGAGCAACAGTCGCCTTAATCGTTGCGGTTAAGCGGCAAAAGCTCGGGATTGATGACCTCGAGAATAAGCCTGTGAATAAAATTACAACCCCTAAATGGCCGCAATAGCCGAAAAGGGTTTAAAAAAAAACAACACATCTATTGAGCGAAATCACGCGGCAAAGAGTAAATGATGCCAAAACCATCAAGACATTCGCCTAAAAAAGTCAAGAAAAAGCTGGTTAAAACCTTAGTAAGGATCGTATGACCCTCTACCTTAACAAACTTCTCGAGAACTAAATACCATAACAAGCACTTTAAGACTTAACCAAATTTGAAATAGATTTATTCATAGAGGTCCGGAAAGTGGGATGTATTTATTTAAATCATTTAGATTACAAATGGTATAAATAATTATACCTGGATCCCAATATATATAGTGATTAATAAAGTATAGGTTAAAGTCCAAATGGCCTAAGATGCCGAACACTTAAAAAAAATCTTAAGAGTCTGGCAAAAGAGATCAAGATGTTTGTCCACAAGTAGTACACCAAGCAACTTCAACATCTGGATAGGGAGTCCATATGAAGAAGGTTGTTGAAAGTCATTGATAAAAGCTATTTTAAAATAAATATAATAAATTTGTAAAGTCCAATGGCCTCAGAAGCCGGAATGACTTGAATAATATAAATAAATTGTACTGTTTATATTTTATTTGAATTGATTCAGCTGTTTAATCACCGATAAATTTGAATGAAATAAAAACGGTGATCGGATCTCCAAAGATTTCAGTTCGCTATACTCTCAACAAAAACAAACAAATCAAAATTATAGTAAAGAAAAATATTTTGTCAGCACCATTTTAGATATAAAACTTCTATTCAAAAATAAAAAAAGAAAGAAAAAAAAATCTGGTGAAATATAAGTTTCAAAGAGAGGATAAATGTACCTCTGATCTAATTT